>JAVKLE010019610.1:9682-39400 GCA_034783775.1 Agave potatorum
GCCTACACCATAGTTCATGATCTAGATTCACTTAGTTTAACTACAACACTAGGAGTTTCTATTCAAAAATGAGTGTGACTAAGACTTCCTCTTCTTCCCAGTTCAATAAGTCTAGCACCCAATCCTCCTCTCGAAAGAATAACTTCAAAGGAAAACGAAGTGATGATCGTAGCAAACCCTTCGAGCAAAGTTTTTCCAAATTTAGTTCCTCCACTAAGTGTTATAGATGTCAAGTTACGGTCACATTGCCGCTAACTGTCCTAGTGAAATGAAGATCACCTTCATTAACAGAGTTCCCACACAAGCTCTCGAGTCTGATGATGAGGAAATTACATATTACCTAGATATACATGAAGATGACGATTTTGATTATGACCAAGAAGGTTCTGATGCTGAATGTAACTATATTTAACTCATACCTTCAAACTACATGGATGGAGGTAATACGACAAGATATAGAGGCTAAAGGTCTTAGTGAAGGCATATTGCTCGATGGGAATGAGTGGAGAAAGCTAATCCATATGCCCGATCCGACGTAATTCTTTTTTGGTTCATGTAGCCTACCCGACAAATGGCTTAGTTGTTGTTGTATAGGTTCATAGTATCTTCTGTGTTGTCTTTTGAGACAGATCTTTAGTCACAATTATCCTTCATTTTTTGTGGATATAGTATGCATGCAATTAGTTAATTATATTTTTAATTACCATATGTTCTTTCATGCAATTTTATATCGATGAATGCTATGGCTATTTCATGCATGATAGAAAACAAGAATATGTGCTCAATTAATTGATGATTATTTAACGTTTACTTTAAAATTCTTATTTTTAAATTAAATTACTTGAAATGTTTAGTTATGTCTTGTTCAGAATTTCTTGCAAACAAACAAACAACGGAATTTGGGTTTTCCATTGTATTTTATAGTCGTACCAAACATTAGAGTTCACATTGTGTTTTCCCAATTGCACTTGGCAATGCGCCAACCAAATACTTGAGAACTTACTTCCTGTAACTACTCTTACAACAACCCACTTTTCGAAAAATATTTTCTTCCAACTTTCACTTGCAGACAACCAAACATCACATTTCTTTGTTTATCAGCAATTTCCAATTACTTTTCTTATACTTTTTTTATACATCAATGTTTTCTTTGTTAATTGTTAGGTTTTCGCATTTGCGTGAACTTTCTTGTATGCTAGGTACATAAACTTAAGGGTTCCACCCCAGTCCCCCACGCCACCCTGTGGAGAAAACACTAGTGGTGAATTTTTTTGGATTTGATTTTTGGATCTTAGTTTGATTGTTGCGAAGTGTCAGGAGGTTGCAAACAAATATACCAAAAAATGAGGTGTTCAGCCATCTTATTTTTCAAACCAAATCATTCATCTGCTATTGTGCAAACAATCATATTTTGGGTTCGAATTGAAATAGTTTTTTTATTTGTTCTAGTATGACTCAGAATCTGAGGAGCGAGGCTACCAGGTCAGTGGACATGTTGGATCAACTTCAGGAAATACAAGAATCTGTTAGAATTGCGTTCCTGAACTGTTTTGTGGACTTTGCAGGTATGCTGAAACAATGAGATCCGTCAAATTTTTTTGCAGTTTATTGTAGGAGTTACTTATTCTTCATGTTAAGTACTAACTTCATTTGTGCAATGATCAGGTTATCTTGAACAAATTGGAGGTGAACTCTCTGAAAGTAGATCAAACAAAGATAGTAATTTACAAAATGGTTATATGAATGGATTTGAAAGTGAATTACCTGGTGTGCATTCTGGCGGTGCTGTTGGTGATTCCCATAAAAAGCTATTAATTGTGCTGAGTAACATTGGATATTGCAAAGATGAACTTTGTCATGGACTATATAACAAGTATAAACACATATGGCTTAGGTATGTCATGCGCATCACTTCCTCAATCAAAGAAGATAGCTTATAAATTTGTCTTTTGTCTCTTTTTTCTTTTTTAATATTCTGACATCCCATATTTGCCATTAGCTAGTTGCCATGAAATATTTTAATAAGATTTCATTACTGTTAAAATATAAAAATATTAATCTCAATCCTCACAACTACAATATTTAGTGTAGTGGCAGTGATTTAAAATGGTAGCAGACAACTTAGGTTCAATTTTTACTGGATGCACATTTAAAAAGCAATTTTCAAAAGAAAAATATGGCTAAGCAAATACCCCAGTTTTCGACCTCATTAGAAAGGGTGTTTGACCTATGCGGACGTCTTAGAATATAAAAATATTACCTTCAATCCTGACCATAGCTTGTGCAATGACAAGAACTATTGGCTATGTATTTTCATACATTTATCATGATCTCATTTGAGTAAAAAGATCTAGTACAAAAGCTCATCTATATTTACAGGAGAACAAGGGCAACTCTATGGTAGAGGATGCGTTTTTAAGTCTCATCTATTTTATCCAATTTTATTTTTCGACTTCAAAGTAAGATTCACCACTTAAATGCAAAAAAATCATGGTTTCAAGTATCGTTTGATTCCAATATATATCAGCAATATCATATCAGGTTATGAGGTATCTGGTACAATATTAACCTATAATATCGTCTTAATATGGCTGATATTGACAATATTGATACTAAAAAGTAAAACCTATTGTGTGATTGAGATTTCAAAGCATGGCAAAAACCTAGTGAAATGACCTTTAATTCTGGATATACTTCTGTTAACTTTATAATTCTACTTTCTGCACGTCCTTGTCTTTTTAAGTCTAATCTTAATACTGAAACTTCTACTTTTATGTCCCTCATACTCGAGTACTTTTATGTTCTTTTTACTACCCTCCACTATTCTTATTACCCTATATTTTTCAAAATTCTCACTATCCAAGAGTAGTGCTCAAATCCCCACTACCTACACCAAGAAAACAAAGAACACTTGGATGAGTCTCAAGAGTTAGCTTCTAGAATCAAGTATAATCGGTTGTTTAGGTGGTCAAAAAGCTTATCAAATTATGATGAGAATTCAAACAAAGTCTTGTTTGTGATGTCGAATCTATATTTTCTTGGGTCATTAGTGTGGAAATTTGAGTCAATTTTGAGTCTATTTAGATGTTCTTTGGTTTTTGCCATATGATGCATCGCTTGCTTTCTTACTGATGAAGTTTATGTTTTGAAGAAAGTTAGAGAATAAGATTAATTATATTTCATCTTTTATCTCTTATTTTTATATAAATATACTTTTACATAAAACACACATCCTTGTATTTCCTAATACTCCCCTTCAAGCTGGAACGTGTATACATGATACAAGCTCAGCTTGTCAGAAATGAACCGAACTCGTGATTCTCCAAGGGATTTTGTCAACAAATATACTAGCTGATTAGCAGGGGAAACATGTCAACTCTTAATGATCTTGTCATCGGTCACCTTTTGATGGACAAGATGATGATCCACCTTGATATGCTTGGTGCGCTCATTAAAATCATGATTCTCTGCAATATGAATGTAGCCTTATTATCACAATATAATACAAGAGATGAAGGCAGAAGATGATGCTCATTTACAAGATCTTGTATCCAAGGCAGCTCATATATAGCATCCGCCATTGCTCGGCAATCAGACTCTGCATTGGATCTAGAAATCACAGCTTGTTTATTACTCTTCCATGCCACAAGATTTTCTCCAACAAAAAATAGCCTGCCATGGATCTTCTATCAATTGCAGATTCTTCTCAATCTGTATGTGAAAAATCACCTACACGTCCATGATCGTAATCTTCCTACAAGGTCCTCTGCTTGGGGCACACTTCAAGATCGAAGTATCAGAGCGGATAAGAACTAACTCATGACTCACCACATTGACCGCATATGCAATATCTAGTCAAGTTATTGTAATGTAAATCAGCTTGGTCACAAGCCTCATGTGTCGCTCTAGATTATCTAGAAACTCCCTTTGATCAGGTAGGAACTTAGAGTCCTGACCAATTGGAGAATCTACTGGTATACACCCTTGCATAATAGCTTTTGAAAGCATGTCCAACTCATAATTTCATTGAGAGAGAAAGATCTCTTTCCTCAATTTTGCCACCTCAATACCCACGAAATAGTGCAATTGTTCTAAATCCTTCGTTTAAAATCTTTGCTTGCAATTATAGCTTCAACTCACCAATTCCCTCGAGCATCATCACCTGTGATCACTATATCAATCCACTTCCTGTGGTAAAGTAAAAAAAATGTCGAATGATCTTTCTAAGAACGATAAATTAGAAACTCTTAAACAACCAAGGTAAATTTCTCAAACCATGCTTTACGAGACTGCTTCAACCCATATAAGGAGTTTCTTAGCCAACAAATTTGCCTAGCCTCCCCCTATGCAACAAATCCAAGCGGTTGCTCCATGTAGACTTCATCAAGAATGCCATGAAGAAAAGCATTCTTGACGTCGAGATGATGTAACGATCAATGAAAGGTACCAGCAAAAGAAATAAGGGGTCACACAAAGGTTATTTTTTTCCATTAGCGTGGGAGAAATTATTCTAATAGTCAGTGTCATATTCTGATAGTAACCTTTGGCCACTAAACTAGCGTTCAAGCAGTGATCAAAGGAACCATCAGGATTGAGCTTCACCGCATGCACCCATCGACAACCGAGTTTCCTTCTTTCCACTTGGAAGAGGAACCAAATCCCAAGATTCATTCTTTTCTTCTCTAAAGCTGCTATCTCTTCTTGCATAACTGCTTGCCAACCTTGATTTGATAGGGCCTCTGACAAAGATTTGGAAATAAAGTGAAAATGAATGACAGACAAAAGCATGAAAAGATGGAAGCAACTAAGCATAAGACATAAATTTATGCAAAGGATGTCAAGTACAATGACGTTTACCCTTATCTTACAAAGAGCAATCGGTTGATCAAGATCAGACTATGTATCATCATTCGTAGGAGTATGCTTAAAATGGACAATTATATTCTCACCTGATTGTACATAAGGAACTGGAACAACAGAAGAAATTGACATGGTTGGTAGATTCAAATTAACATTGGTAGCTCACTGTTTATACACCTGTAGGTGCTTATCCTGTTTGGGCGGCATTGATTCCAAATCTGTGTGTTCTGATCATGATTCAACACATGACAAAGATGGATTTAGAAGAAATACATAAGATCATCGTCATCATACTTACCAAAGTATGACTCTTTTTCAAAATATGATTTGGATTAAAGAATGTAACATCAGTAGAAATCATAAATTTGTTCAAGCTTGGACAATAACATCTGTAACTTTTTTGAGTACTAGAGTATCATAATTCGTAGGAAAACACTTTAGAAAGCTCTCAGATTTAACTTATTTTATCAATATGATCTAACTTGCTTTTTGGTGGTAAGAAAAGAGATCAGTGTGTGGATAGAGTAAAGAGCATGGATCTGACCCTCAAGTACGAAAGAAGGCATGCGATTAATAAGATAATAAGCTGTAAGAATTGCATCACCCCAAAATAATTTTGGAAGTTATGTGAATTCAAAGTGTGCGTGCAACTTCTAATAAATGCCTATTTTTAAATTCTGCAATCACATCGTGTTGAGGAGTATAAGAGCGTGATGATTGATGGACGATACCAGACCTAGACATAAAATTTATAAATGATGAACTAAAAATTTCTTTTGCAGTCTGATCTTAAAACGCGCATAGATGCACCAATTGATTTTTTATTTCAGCCAAAACTTCTGAAAGAGAGAACAATGGTGAAAAAATTTTCATTAGAAATGACCAAGTGACACGATAGTAACTATTCACAAATAAAATAAAATACTTAAAATTGAGTTTCGAATGACACGGACCCCAAACATTAGAGATTAGAGTGCACTAACTCAAAGGACCTATCAACTTTTTTATTAACTCGCAAAGGCTAAGAAATATGATGATGTTTCCTTAGTTCACACGACTTACAATATAATGAAGATATATGACTTAACTCAAAGCATGAACTAATGTTTTTAAACTTTATAGTGATAGGATAACGTAAACGACAATGAATATCTAAATAAGATGTAGACATGGAGCAAGCTACCACTGCATGATCTGTCTTAAGGTGATAAAGGCCTTCAAACTAACGACCTATGTCAATAGTCCTTTGCGGCCTAAACTCTTGAAAGACACATTGATCAAGAAAGAAAGTTACAGAGCAATTCAAAGATCTGGTAAGTTGACTAAAGGATAACAAATTAAATAGAAATTTAGAGCATAAAGAACAAAAGATAATGATAGAGATGGTGTCACATTAGCAGTGCCTACATCTTCTGTGTCAGATGGAGTGTTAATGTCACTGGAAGTATGAGGATACTAAGTTCAAATGGACAAAATACCTTTATTCCCAGTTATATGATCAGAATTTTCAAAGTCAATGACCTAGGTACAAGGAGTAGTAGAAGTAAAACAAGTAGTGGAATTACCGCTAAAGTGGCAGTAGAAGAAGATGATATCATCTAAGCATCAAGAAATTGTTAGAATATTAGATACCTTGCGCTAAGGTAATAAAGATCGGATATCGGGATCGTATCAGATTTTCATATGGGATATCAGATATCGGGGGAGATATCGGGGATACACGCGCATATCGGGCGTTCATATCGGACACTATATATAATTAAATATTGATAACTAAAAGTTGGTTTAGTGTCATAGATTTCATCTATCTAATAAAATTGATGTAATATGCCTTCAAAGACAAGTAAAAAATAATATATATTTGCACGCAGTCGTGCAATAAATAAATTATTTCATTTCGGCTGATATTTCGGGCAATTTATTAGCTGATATCGGGCGATTTATCAGCCAATATTTCAAATATCCATCATTTTTTGCTGCAAACGATATAGCAAACGATTTCCCTATATCGTATCGATAGCGGGCAAAAAAAGAGATTGGATGATATCTCAGCTGACTTGGCCGATATTTACAACAGGGCCTTGCACACTCTTTACTAGACATCGTCACACTCTTAAATGAAGAAGACGACTCCTGAACTAACGTCATATGCGTTGCTTGAGTAGGATGAGTGGCAGTAACATGTGTAGTGGTTTGCCTTCTAATCCATTGCCTCGTCCACCTATACGACCACCCATATGACCAACTCCACCACTACTTGTGCCCTTACCAAGAGGACTGCTACCACGACCTCCTCTATCCGTAAATTATCCATACTGAGTAACCAATGTCGATTTGACACTGGAATCTTCTGTAGTGGAAAAAACTTCTAGAAAAGATGTTGTCTCCGATAACGGTGCTATGAAATCTTTTCCTATTGGGATCTCCCAACACCTAGTCAAAGACTAAATAACGGTGACCCAAACTTACATTCAACACCAAGTAATCACCACCCAAAATAAGTGATATTCCCTTGAAATTTAAACACCTAACAAACGACTGGGATCCTCCCTTGGGTACCTAAAGAAATGATCCTCCCTCGGAATCTAAACACTCAAAACAAACAATCCGTCATCGGGATCTAAGATAACTCATACAAAAACCACCAAATCTCAGGTGTTCAAAAAAAAAAAAAACACAACTGAAAAGAGAAAGGAAAATAAAATTGAACTTAAATTTTTTTTTTTTTTTGGTTTGTTAAGGTTAAGTTATAGGGCTCTGATACCATGAAGAAGTTTATGTTTTGGAGAAAGTTAGAGTAAGATCAATTAGTTGTCTCTCATCTCTTATTTATATATAAATAGACTTTTACATAAAACACCCTTCACATCCTTATATTTCCTAACACTTGCAAAAGTAAAAAGTATGCTCAGTTGGTTGTGGAGATAAGGAGATAATTCAGGAATCATAATTAATTGAAACACTAGTATTAGGTGAACAGATTTGGCATAATTTCAATTTGCAAGATGATCCATGGTTGCAAGAGACCAAGTAGCAAGTCTTCCCAGTTGGGCTTCTGGCCATTGTGGAACACCCTTTCTCAAAATTTCTTCCGTAGAATTTTTCAACCTTATTTAGGGAGTTGACAATGTTACACACAAATTTTGAGAAACAGGAAAAAGATATTAGAAGAGAGACAAGAGAACATAGATAAGGTAGTTTGGCCTTTGGCTTCCATCCACATATAAAGCAGAGATTCATCAATAGAATTAGGAGGAGCAAAACAATGGTATAATATCTCATACCACAATCCCATATATATCCAAGTCCCACACTAACCACCTTTTTCACATGTTAAAACCTTAAACTAGTGTTTTAAAAAGCAGTCATTAGATGCTTAAGTGGTCTGCCTCGACAGTTAGAAGGTATTGGTATTTCTTTAATTATACACCATAATACCTTTATAAGGAGTGCATGTTTAACTATAATATGGATGAAATTATAAAACTCACCATAACTCATTATTATTATAATAATTATACACTAATAATAACCTGATATGGGATGCATCTATATAGTAATATAGGTTACATTATCGAACCCAATACCTCAATCATCCTGGCTGAAGCGGAACCATTACCAGCTTCCTATTTAGCAGCAACAAGCATGTAAACCAAGATGACATTGAATCCGACTCTGTTCATTCACCACCTCCTATGAACCACTGCAATGCCAAACACCCTCGAGTTACCTTCACCACCTAGTCAACAACCTCCCACATAGTATACTAATTTTTTTAATTTATTTGTCAATTTTCTTACATTGTTTGTCTCTTTCGTCTTTCTTTCTCCTTTTCTAGAAATGGTGCATAACTTAAATCTTACTGTTTACCTGGTAGCTTTTATATGGTTATAATTTTTGTTATTTATTTTTAAAGCCTTATTAGTGTAATTTGTCTATAATTACCATAATCTGTTTTAAGTTATGTAGTTAATATTATTTAGAAGGAGAAAAGAAGTCATCTTTCTATTCACAAACATATTTTGTTGTGTCGTGCAACCTATGCATCAGATTTTTTTAATCAACATTTCTATATGCATTTTCCATTAGTTTGGTGTTATTCTATCATCCAGTGAAATATCTATGGTTCAGTAAGTGATATATTTTCCATCCCTTTTTCACTGATATAACGAATTGGCTCAATAAATATTCCTCTTTTAATCAATTTTGTAAAAGTTTGGTCTTTCTTGAATCAACATTGCATCCATATGCATCTCTCCTCTTTGAGTTGAAGATAGAGCATTTCCCTTGGATCTATCAATCTATTTGGAAGACAATATACCTAATATTACTTGGTCATGCTTTGATTCAATGAATCATCCCATCTTAATTGAAAAAGAAGATTCTTTTTCAAGAAGAAATCCAGGTCTGCATTCAAGCAAGCTAGAGGTGACGTAAGCCCGAAAATACTCTCTCTCTCTAAGCAATCGCCGAGTTTTTTAGCCTTCCAGTCAAGCTGCCTGCTTAATTGGTTGTTCCACTTTATGTTACCGCTTTTAAATCACTACCGGAAAATAACAAAAGGTGGCATAAACCCTGAACTTCCAATATGTCTCCACAAAATTTTGCCAAGAAAAGATTTTAACATCTCAGCATCATAATTTGTGCTGTATCACCAATGGATTCGGGTCATAAAATTTGAGACACGGATAACAACATTTGATTTAGGTCCATCATAAAGTCATGTCATTCTTATTGGGCCTTGTGCCCTATAAACTCTTTGGGGAGAAGTTGATAAGGAGGATGTTGTTGATGATTATTAAACTTTGCAGGTTATTGTTACCTGTTAGAAAGGCAAGGAAACTTGCATGCTTTTATGTAAGATTTTCTTTATTTTCTTTCTTCAGTTTCTAGCCTATAGAAGATCTTGAATTGGGATGGATTTTCCTTCCTACTTCTATAAAACAGGACATGATGAGATTTTGAACCATAGATTGGACCAGTTGAACGTGCGACCTTTATTAGTTTCCATCTTCATATTGTTGAAAACTTGGATGATGGAAAAAAGAAGGAAGGACATTGTCTCATGGACAAGAGCAGAGCAAGTAAATTGCTGTTGAAAAAAATTAAGAAAATTTAAAATTCAGAATTTTCCTTAAGTTTTGGACTTCTATTCAATTTTTGGTTTTTAGAAGGCTTGTTTGGGAACTAGGGCCATCAATTATATTATTATTTTATGATGTTTTAGGAGATTTAGTTGCTGTGACCAGGGAAACGGAGAAGAGTACACCTTGCATGTATTTTGGAAACTGTTCTGGCTAAAGGGGGGGAATTGGACTGATCTGTGTTCATGTGAACAGTAATTGGGACTTGCACAATACCATTTCCATTAATTTAGTTTTGGATTTCTTGTAGGTTAGTTTAGAATTAAGTGCAAGGTTTAAAACCTTGGTATTGGCTGATTGTTTATAGCTCGCTATCGTTAATATCGGTCATCATTATTGGCAATATTGTCGATTTTGTAGTGTTGATAGTCTTGGATACCTCAAAACCAGATCTCTGATATTGTGCTGATGCATATCGGAATCATCTGATATTCTAAGCCTTGATTATGTGTATTTTGAGTCCTTATATTTTGGCTGGTAAAAAGCCTATTTAAAGGCTGGATTAGATAAAGAAAAAGACAGTGAATGATGGGGAAAGTTTGATTAGTGTAAAGACTGGTTGTTTGTTGTCTCTTTTCCTCTTTATCTTTCCAGTATTCTTCTTTCACCATGTTTCTCCTCCTCTCAGACATGGATAGCCATTAACCTACCATAAAACCCTAAAATGAGCCCGAAAGCATCTCTCAAGTTCCTATTATGTAATCTAATGCAAGATCTACATTAGAAATCTTTGATTAAAAAATTTGACCCAGTCTAAAAGTCAATCTTTTCTAGTCAAGGCATTTAAATATAATCCCGTCTTTTTGAATGGTAAATGGTCCACTTCATCATCTTCTGCAAGCAAGTTCTCATGTAAATCGATTCTAGGAAAGAGCTTTTTGTGAAAATGTTCCATGTGTTGTATGACGTTTACAACAATGAATCTTTTTTAAGGACCGGTAATAATAGTCTACTGTACACACCCATCCCATATTATCTGACTTGACTTAACTTGTAATTCTATTTCATAATATGCTTGACCCACTTGAACTATCTTGAATCATAATTTTCTAAAGATGGACTATGCAAAATAAGTATTGTTTATATTCATAGTTCTTATTTGTTGACATTTTTGCGTGGCCATGGTACCGTTTAATACTGTTATTGTGTACCTCTTTCAAGTTATCTTATGGGACACATCAAGGACCTTACACGTGCAATTAAACTGGACTTGCTGAGTCAGATATAAATCGTGCATGCACTGATAATCTATTATTCACTGTAGCATTCTTATAAATATTTCTCCAGGTATATACTCTTCTTTTTTACCTAATTTCAGGGAAAAGGATGAACAGTATGCTGATATACAAGATCTTGTAATGTCATTTTCAGCACTTGAGGAGAAAGTCCTTGAAAATTATACATATGCAAAGGTCAGTGAGAAGTGTGTGTTTTATACAATTTTAGAATATAATTGCCTATTTCTTGAATGTAGAGGATCAGAGCAGTGAGGGCTAAGACCTCATTTGAAACCACATTCAAATCATGAATATTGTTCTCAATCCACATGTGATAGCATTTACTTGTCAACATGTAATTTACTGGTTCATTAATTTTATTTTGCAACTCACCTTCCATGTTAAGCTTCTCAACCAACATGCTAGCATTCTTATATTCTAAGTCATTTGATCATCGTAAGATTCACGATCAATGCACAACTTTTGTAATTTTGTAGGTCTTAAAACAGTTAAAGCTATCTTAAATATCAAATGCATGAAGTTTCTAGAATGTAAAATCCTAAGCAGATTTTAGATATCTCTTGTTGATCTTTTACGAGTCTTTTGATATTGTTATGGTTGTAGAGAATGTAATTGGAGTGAGATACTTTATTGAGCTGGTTTAAATCGATTGGATAATAATAAGCGTGATATATTTCAAGTAGAAAACTAGATTTTTGGTGTGTGCAACATACTTTTTCCCTATTCTTCCCCTTCTCTTCGTATCACACATGAGAGAGAGAGAGAGAGACGTGGTGTTTTCAAGATGGATATGAGATCATAATCTTCTTTATTTGAAATGGATGGCTACAAATAGAGATTAATATGTTTTGAAATTGTTAAACTACAGAAGACTACATTTTTATTGATGTTTAGAAGAATTACTAAATACACTTACATAAAATCATGAGCATGTAGTTTATTGATGTTTAGAAGAATTACTAAATACACTTACATAAAATCATGAACATACTTCTACATGCATAGACTCTATGTAAGAACAAATCTTACTCAAACTATAACTCATAATATTACTAGGACTCTAGAAGACTTCGAATATTAAGAATATAGGAATATTCTAATACGCCCCTATTGAGCGAACACTCTTTTAAAATGGCTTGAGACTTGGGCTTTTGCGCATCAATTTTTCTTAATTCATTTTTTCAGAAATGCGCGCTCAGTAAGAACTAAACCTGGGTTGCTTGATGCTATATTAAAGTCCCTATCACTACACGAAAACTTCGAAGTTATGATGAGGGTGTGGGGGTAATACTTCTATATTTTAATATACCCCTGTAGGTCGATCACCTTTTATATGAGTTGAAGCCATGATCTTTTTGCACAGCAAGAACCTTTTAAGAAATCTGCTTTTTTGAAATGCACACCCTGTGAGCTTTGAACCTAGGTTTTTTTGATACCATATCAAAGTGTGTGCTACTAAGTTGAGGTGAGGGTAATGATTTTATATTTTAACAGTACATCATTATGCTTGGAGTGTCCAACATAAGATCGACCCTTAAATCACTATAATTAGAGTTCAATACACCTATGTAATGACTAGAACAATTTCATTCGTCTAGATGGCAGAAAATTGAATGTAAGGTTAAAAGATAGGGCTTAAAATCAGTCAAACCTGGATGTGTCTGCACCTATTTGTAGGCAAACATAACAATCAACAGTCAATCATCAGTAAACTCTTTTCATTTCAAGAAATGGAGGGCACGTGAAATACCTTTATGTCAAATATCTCCATAGGATGATTTTAAGCAATAGTTTGCAATAACATCGCATGCCTTGACGTTATTAATATGCAATCTATTTCAGCTATAACTACTCTAGACGCACTTCATGAAACCTAAAATCCTACTTGATGCCCATGAGAACCTTTGACTTTATCTGATCAAATGTGATAACCACATAGGCTGGGAAGGGGAAACATTTGTTTGGTGTTTGTAATCATCTCCTAGTGATTTTTGGAAGTCACAAGGCTACTAGTGATTTGTTATTGTCATTGAATTTGAAATTACAAGGTGATGGAGATATTGACAATCTAGTTAAGACTTGGAAGACCTATTCGCGTAGGAGACGGAAAGCCTGACTTGGATGTATTCACAGTAGATTTTACTTGTAGTTCTTTTATTAGTTGAGTGTGCGCACGTGCGGTGAGTCTTTTATTAATAATTTTCTTTATTTGAGGTACGAGTAGTGCACGCAGCCTCTTTAAATATAGACTCTTGTAGGATTTTGCTTGGGATGGAGGAGCTATTGAGAAACTTAGAAACCCTAATTGTGTTTTGAAATCTTCATGTCGAAGCATTGAGTGGGTGAGAAATTCACCTGGGTCCTTGAATTTTTTTTCCTAATCCAATCACAAACCCTAGTTTTCCCCTTCCGTTCTGCGTCTCAACTCTACTAAGGGATTTTGTAATCGCCTATTGGCTTGTGATTTTGAGATCTTTTCTTTTGGTTCAAATTGCATTCAAATAGGAGAAGCAATAGATCTTTTTTTCCTTCTTACTACCATATATATGTATAAACATGTAAATGTCGGAAGAAAATAGACTAATCTTTTTTCTTGTTACCTTCCACTGCTTATGCACTGGTGCTTTTTTTTGTTATTTGTATGAACTAAATGTTGCTAAATTTTCCCCACTTTTGTATATTTTAATTTTGTACTTCTATTGCTTCAACCAGTCAAACTTGATTAGAGTTGCTGCGTCTAACTATCTCTTGGATTCTGGTGTTCAATGGGGAGGTGCACCTGCCATGAAGGTAAATGAACTTGATGAAGTCAGATCATTGTTTATCTCTCCTTCAGTTACCACATTTGTCATGTCCCCATATCCAATATATTTGGTTTTCTTTCTGAGAACTAGTTACTACTGTCATGCAGGGTATTCGAGATGCAACTCTTGAATTGTTACATTGTCTTGTCGCTGTGCATGCAGAGGTATTATATCAAACATTCCTATCATTTTCATGCTTGTAAACTTCTATGTGGTCCTGCTAGTTTTTCCATTTAATGCAAGTACTGAATAATATAATGTTGTGTTATTCTGATATAAGCTCTTGTTAATAGAACAATCATTGTATGTACGATGGATGCATAGCTGTCATGCTACAAAGTAAACAGTTGGATTAAAATCTTACTAGCCTAAACATGGGCATCTTTACTTTTGTTCTTCATAATCTTACATGGTCTACCAGGTTTAAATTACTTCTAGTGTTTGCATTATTTGTGACATCCCTTGTTTATCCGGAATATTTATCCAATGCTAGAATGAAAATTACGTGTACATCAAGTGTTAGTATTGCCTGGTAAATTCTTTGTTGATCAGTTAACCAGTTAGTTTGCTTTTAGGTATAGTGATTGAAATGGTATCAGACACCCGGTATCAAGAGGTCTTAGGTTCAGAACTCATTACCTGCAGCTTAAAATATATTTATTTAGTCCCTTTTTTTCCTTCAATTCCAAGAGAATCTTGTTTACACTAGAGGCCATTCCACATGGTCAAAAGGCCCACATCAGGGTTAGTTTTGAGTATCAAGTTTGGGAATGCTCGATATAAAGGCCTACACTTCCATCCAAGGGGGATCTTAAGTATGGTATTACTTCTTGTTGTACATTTTTCGGCTACAACCCATTAGATTAAACATGAGGGTGAAGTGTTTTCTATAATAAATATAACCCAAATTTTGTTTCAGCAAGAGTTGTTGATTTTAGGCTTCTTTTTCGCAAATTTCCATGTGATCAAAATGGGACAAGGAATAATGCTAAAAGATTTTTGATACGGGAGAAAGAATAACTCTCAAAGATTTTTGCTACTAGGCATTTTTTTACTGACATGGGTGCGATTGTGCATATCATTTATCATTGTTGAAAGTTACAAATAATTTATTACTTCCTATAACCACAACCAGTTTTTAGATTTTTCCGGAGCGAGGTTAGAGAACTCAATCTCTTTTGTTTCAGTATTGAACCCTCCTTGTATTAAGAACTTAAAGGATTTTTTTAGATACGTACCCCCTAAATCTTTCATATTTAGAAATTTATCCCCCAAATCATTGATATTACCTACATACCCTTTAGATCTTTGAAGCTAAAAAATTTACCCCCATCTCTTAGTGTTTTAGAATCAAAAGAGAATATTCTCTTTTTTGTTGTTAAAATATTAAAAATAACTAATTTGTCCTCTATTATCTAACTTACACTCTTATCATAACTTAGTTCTTCTTCTTACTTTCCCTGCTTCTTTTCTCAAATGAAATTTCAAAAGAAAAATTCAATCACCAGCAAATGAAGATCTTGCTAAAAAGAGAGAGAGTGAAAGGTGCAGGATTGGGCGAGTAGAGAGAGACATAGAGGTTGAGAGAGAGGACGAGAGTGAGGGAGAGAGACACATAGATAGTGTGTTTGGCTGGAGAGAGAGGAGAGAGAAAGAGAGGCGGGATTGTGGGAGGACTGAGGAGAGAGAGGAGAGAGTGCGAGATTTGGGGGAAGAGAGAAAGGGAGCTGGATGGAGAGAGTCTCTCTCAAATCTCTTTTATTATTTTCTTTTTTAGAAAATAAAATATAAGGAATAAGGGTTTAACAGTTATATCATTCATAGTCCATCCATAAACTAACAGTGAGGGTAAGTTTTTGATATCTCAAAATTTTGTAGGGTATGTAGGGCAGTATCAATGCTTTGGGAGGTAAAATTTTAAATATGAAAGATTTAGGGGTACATATCTAAAAAAACCAAACTTAAAAGGTTTCAATAGATTTGGTTAGTTTTAGTAGCCCTAATGGGTTTGAGTGTTGGTTCTGGTGTACATAAACATGTAGCTTAAGTGTCCATAGACACAAGACACGTGATCATCTTTTAATCTTTGCATACGAAGTGCCCAAAGAGCATATAATATAAACATGTGTGCTCAGTGTGTGTTAAATCAAGAGTAGTCAACTATTAAGTACCCAATGAGCTAACCAATCAAAAATTAATCCACATTAATAAAAAAGACGTTAAAGCTAAATTGAGATTATAAATCAAAGTTAATTAAAAATATTTCAAGTTATGTTAAATTAGGCTTTATGGCCTACAAAGGATGGTTATGGAGGTTGACGGGTGGTGAAATTATTAATAACTTGTAATATTAGATTTCTCATTCTCCCTTTATTTCTGAATTTTCTTTAGGTTTTTGTATCTATTGGACGAAATTTGCGTTAACGGTCTAGAACTGATCCAAAACTAACGCCAAGGCCTTGTTTGGCAACAAGAGTTACCAAGAGTTAGGTTAACTCTTGCTTCCAAACACTCATTTGCATCAAGAGTTTAGTGTAATTATGTAAGAGAAAAATTGGGATTATTTAAAAAAAATATATGTACTTTGCCCTTGACTTTTTGGGGGCAAGTACTTAACTCCTACACCAATTTGAAGTTGGTGTAGGAGTAGACCAACTCTTCTTCGTAACTCTTCACAACTCTCTTCTCTAAAATCTCGTAACTCTACTTTTTCAACTTTACTAACCAAAAAGGCCCAAGTGTGTACGTTGTGATAGAGACCCCCAATTAGTGTTTGTGCCTTTATTATATAGCACTGAAATAGTACAAGTCCTAACTGTAATAGGAAATTATAGCATATCTGAAAAGATCCTATTTTTACTAGCATTATTCAAAACCGATCGAAGAGAGGTTTTCTCCCGTGACTTATATAGAAACTTTGTCCATCTATCCGTCTTTATCCACCAGAAAGAGAGCAATGTTGGCCCCTTCTATCTTCCCATCTCTCAGCTCCGTCTCCCTCCTTACTCTCTCCCCTCATCTTCCTCCTGACGGATCGGTCGGTTTTCCAACGACAACGGCGGTATACTAATAAAATTAGCAAAAATATTTACTGCTTTTGAGAGTTTAAAGACTAGTCAAAGTGAAAATAAAGAAAAGACTAGTCAAAGTTCTAAGCCGGGTCACATCTAGTTCCAGGTTTGAGTGGATCAGAGGGGTCAGGTGTTGGCTGGATCCAGGTTGGGTTTTGTCTAGACCTGAGCCAGATATGTATTTAGAACATATTTAAGATTCAGATTAGTTGAGGAAGTAGAAGAAGAGAGGAAAAAGGAGAAGAGGTGTGGGAGAAAGAAAAAGAAGAGGGATTCACTAGAGTTAGATCGGAAGCGAACGGAATTGGGTTTAGTTACGTTGTCGAACTGAGTGGAAGTGAAGGAGCGATGGTGACGCAATTTGGGAGGTGGGCAGTGGTGGGGGTGGATGTGCATGGTAGGGTGATGAAGTTGGGTTTGATGGGTTTGATAGAGAAGAAATAAAAAAAAAGTAAATGTGTGTGTTTTTGTGGGGGAGAGAGATGAAGAAGATGAGATTGTTTTCTGGTATGGTCTACAAGGATTGATGAGGTTGGGATCTAGAAGAGGAAATGAAAGGAAAAAAAAAAGACGAAAGAAGTAATAAAAGAATAACCACAACTAGAAGAGATTTTTCTTTTATATCAAGTTAGTGCTCTGTTACCATATTAATATAGAGAGAAAACTGTACGCCCTCAATTAGGGTTGATGCCCTTATTGTACAACATGAAATAATACAAGTCGTGATAGAAATAGGAATTTACAAAGTAACTAGAAAAAGCCATAGTTTTACTAGTATTACTGAAGTACTCTATACGATAATACTGTATAAAGTGAATTTTAGCAAAATGGGAACTGTGTCAGTTTTAAACTGGTACTCCCCAAAGATAAAACAAAGCATCTAAAACTGAGACGAAACAACTGAAATCTTGCACCTTTTTCTGAAAGCAGTGCCATGGAACATGTGCATAAAATGATTAGTTTTCTCTGAAATTTCAAGGATAGACCAACCTGATATATTCCATGGATTTTTGCCGATTCTCCCGATATCGACTTTTTAATATGTGGGGCCATGGAACATGACCTAAAAAGTGTAACTTTTATTTTTAAGAAGCAGTAAATCTTGAAGATGAGATTATAGGTCAAAAGTGAAGACATAAGGATGCCATCCAATGTTAACGAAGTATAAGTTAGATTTTGATTAGTTATTTTGTTTGTATGCAAGCATAGGCAGTTGTATGTGGGCTAGACAAGGTACGGTACTTTGAAAAGTCTTGTGTAATGTAGAATATTGCTTATGAAATGTAGTTATTTGGGCTTAGTCCCCAAGGATTCCAATATGCATTGTTGCCATTTTCAAGTTCCAGTCATTTGGATAGAGTTCCCCCACTTTTATAATCATTTTAGTTATAATTTCGGTCATGTGAAGTCTCTTAAAATATAAAAAGAAAAGAAAAGGAAAAAAGCAGAGGTGATAGAGGATGTGGTGGCAGCAGCAACAATAATGGCAAAGGTGAGGGCAACAACAGTTTTTGTGTCAACATCAGTGATGGTCACGATTTCACCGGTGGAAATAGATGGATTCAACGATGGCGATGATGGAGGGGGTGGTGATTGCTATGAGATAGTTAACAGGAGACGATATTGGTGGTAGTGATAGCATCAACAACAACAATGGCAAAGGTGGACATGTAGCATCTGCATTAGCGATAATTATGGAAGAGGTTGCAGTGGCTGCTAGACAGGTGATGGTTGTAGGATGTGGACAATGACAAAGGTAATAATGATTGTGTAAATGTTGACTGTGGAAGTGCAACAGGAAAAACATCAACACTAGTGATGATAGAAGTAGCACTAGCGGCAGCGAGGCTGGAGGTTGCAACAAGAGTGCTGATCGAGTGAGCAATGGAGGTGGTGGCATCGTAGCGGTAGACAGGTGGCAACGGTAGGGCGAACAATGACAAAGGTAATAATAATTTTTCTATTGAACAAGTCAGCAAAAGTGGCAGTTATAGAAGGTGGCGACGGTAGCAGCACACCTAATAACAAAAGGTCATAATAATTGTGCTAGTAGTAGTGGTGGTGGTGGAAGTGCAACAGGAAAAGCATCAACATTGCTAATGATAGACGGAGCACTAGTGGCACGAGGATGGAGGTTGCAATTGCGGTGTTGATCAAGTCAGCAGTGGAGGTGTCTGTGATGGCAGCAGTGGGGTGGAGGGGGGAGGTAGTGGTGGCTCTAGGAAGGGTAGATATGCAATGAACAAGACAGGAAGGAGTATAGGGGAATGAAGAGAGGATGGGAGAGAGGAAGGGAGAGCGGTGGGGATTTAAATTCGTAAGGGAAGATGAAATTTTTGGATAAATCAATTGGGGTAGGGAAATCTAAATTCCTTGTTTGTGAATTGCAAATCCCTATTTCCGTTAAAACAATACAAGTGATGGATGCCCTGCTAAAGGGGTACAGATTTTTGGTTAATTCTTCTGTATGTGTGCATGCATAGGAAACCGTCTGTATGTGTGTGAGCTAGCTACTGCTTTGAAAACTTTGATGAAGGATACATTGTTGCTGATTTTGTCTGGGAAGTAGCTATTGGTTTTTGCTTTCTTGAACACTAGGTTATCTTTTCTAAGCAGTGCAATTGTAAATACTGATTATAACATAACTCATTTCTTTGTTGAAGAATTCTATTTATCAAGCTATCCTTCTTGCAGGTGTTTTCTGGTGCTAAGCCATTGTTAGAGAAGACACTGGGTATCTTAGTCGAGGGCTTGATTGACACATTTCTAAACCTTTTCCATGACCATAAAACTAAAGATCTCAAGTTGTTGGATGCAAATGGTTTTTGTCAACTTATGCTTGAGGTAAATGCTGACCCTTTTCCATTGCAATTTTTTCTCATTTACATAATATTTTATAGTTTTTTGTTATCTCAAAAGTTTGGGAAATTGAACATGCAATGATTAGAATCCTTATTTATCATGTTCTTTGCAGCTCGAATATTTTGAAACTGTTCTGCACTCATATTTCTCACCTGAAGCTCATGTAGCTCTCAAGTCTCTACAAGGACTACTGTTAGAGAAAGCCTGTGAGAGTTCTAGTGAGCCTAATGAGAATCCAGGGCACCACCGCCGATCAACACGAGGTAGCGAAGATGCAATGGCAGATGATAAACAACAGGGGCCGACTGTGTCTCCTGATGATCTATTGGTAAGCTTCTTTATCTATTCACACAGTTGATCTAGTAAGTTCCCTTGATATATTATCATTTTTCTTGCATTCCTTTAATTTGGACGTAATGGAAATTTTACAAATGATGGTTTCTAGATACAGTTGCGATTTGAGAAAAATGTAATGTTATAATGATAGAAAGGAGAAATCATGAAATTAGAATATTCACTCATTTTACTCCATGATTTTAGGGTTGTGTACCTCACTTATAATTTCCTCTTTCAGAACTTAGGCAGATTCAAATAATATTCATGAGTTTCTGGTACATTAAGTAAACAGCTAAAGTATTGACCATCAGTGCATCTTTTGATATATATTGTATGCAACACTAGTCAAACAAGAAGTAATGTGCCTGACCAGCCTGTCAGTTATCCTTTTGCCCTCATATAGTTCAGGCTAGTTTTATGCAATTCTTTTTCCTGAAAATAAAATAGGTAACAAATTAAGAGACGATCAAAAAGATAATGAAAAAAGGTTGGTGGCTTTTAAAATCTCAGAACTTCTAATGTTCAATAGTGATCCATTTCAATTTTGAGGTTTGAGAGCATGCTAGTGAGCAAATTAGTGGGTTTTACAAATAGTTATTTTTTAAAGAAAATAAAATGAGTGATGAAATTAAGAGAACCAGGTAAAGAGAAGGAAAAGAATCGGTGGCTCTAAAGATATCAGATTATTTAATGTTTGATAGATATCCTGTTCTGAGGTTCTGGTGTATGTGTATAAGATTTGAGCATAGTTTAAAAATCTCAGTATTGGTGTAACATCGGCAACCTTTAGTGTCAATATTGTCAACATCAGGCATCAATCAGCAAGACCAGGCCTAATACTGACCAATATTATAGGTTAAATATCATATTGGGTACCTCAAACCCATTATGGTATTGCTAATGTATATCAAAATTGGCCAGTACTTGAAACCATGAATTTGAAAGCATGAGTTTAGAAGTGTGAGAGTTTTGGATATGAAGAGAGGCTTGGAGCCATTGTATTTCATCTTTTCTGTTAATTTGATGTTGGGTGATGAGTTTTGATTTGTTTGAGGAGTTTGAGATTGTCAGGACGTGGGATCAATGACAGGTTTCGTGATTTAGAGAGCAAAAGAGGAGGGAGAACAAAACTAGGGTAAATGGATCAATGTATGCCGAAACTGAAAATCAGATGAATGGTTTCATCTTTGGGGTATTGTAATGTTAAGGTTGGAATGGAGGAGGAGTTAAATAGTAGTCAGGGAAACAAAATTTGTAAGCAGGTCATGTTATGTGCTAATGACTTACCTTTTCACTGAAAATGAATCCACTGATACCCTGTGAAAGTGCTAAGCTTTATCCACGTGTTGTTACCAGTGTTGTCATTACTTACATAATCCAGGGTGTTTATAACTCAAAGCAATTTAACCAATATTTCGTAGAAATCTTGGAATGCTATCCTTTTAGCTATCAAGAACAAACACTTGAAGTGTGTCCACTGTTCATGTCTGACATATGCTGGCCATTGACACTTCCCGGCACTTATATGACACATCAGAGTTGTGTCGAGTGTAGATAATCTAAACATTGAATGTTAGGTTTGTTTCGGCTTAAAAAAGGATCAAGTGGTCGGTGTCGTACTCCTTGAAACCTTATGTTTTTTAAACATTCCTGACAAGAGACTCTTTTAACATAAATGATATACTACTTTAGCAAAATCTAAACACCTCTCAAACATTAAGAGCATCTTAAACTTGTAAATAAGTTCGTAGGTCCGGAATTGAATTAAAATTTAAGATTTCTTTATTTTTGTGATTTGATTAGAACCTATAAATTTAAATTGTTAAGGTTTCATTTTTTGATCTTTCTGCTGCTAATAAAACATGTCCGAACTACTCGGGGATTTGAGGTTTATTATAAATAGACACGCAGATAGTAGAGACACACATATATAGTCATGTCACCATGTATATCTACTTTTTAAGGATTTATTGTGCCAGTGTGGTGTCCCCGTATAAATGTCCATGCTTAACGCTTCCAAGCTTTTCAAGAAATTCTTGTTTTAAGTCTCAACTGGTTTTGCAATGTTTCAAATGAAAGATACCGAAATTTCAAATGACAGATACTGAAATACCTTTGAACTAAATAGAAATTATATATTTTGCAAGCGTCTTCCTGGTATTTACCTCGGCAAATATGAATGTCTACCATGAGAAGAAGGCTAGACAACTCCTGTATAGGTCCTAATAAAGCTTTATTGCTTCATTTATTTATGCTACAGGGCAAGTTTTGCACCACGGCAGACATGTCACTCTTTCACTGGCTTTTTACTTTTTGCTATGTATCAACTTTATACAATTTCTATAATTTTTCTATATGCAAGTTATACCAATGGGGGTATCTGTTCCCTTCGCTTATAGACAAGTCATTATTTGGGATTCTCATAAAACCTTCTGTTATGTTCTGTAGGACTTAAATATTAAAGTGTTTGTCAACATGTCAAAATAAATGTGAATATCTGTTAGTATTTCAAAAGAATTTAATATATTTCCTGCGGAGATTGAATTATGAATGGACAAGACTTGTACAAGGATGATGAGAGAGATACAAAGAGATTTGTGATTTCGGTTTGACAACGAGAATATTGTGAGAGAAAACAGAAAGAACCAGATTTGGTGGCTTCTGCATCTGAGACAAGTTATTTTTCTTTCGTTTCTTTTCTTTCTTTTTTTTCTTTTGACTTCTTTAAATTGTGGATTTGGCTTCTTAGAGAAGATCTAAGATAATAGTAACCATAATAAAAAATGAAACACAATGAGACAAAGTCTTCTTGTATTGAAAAAACAGAAAGAGGCTTTAATGTCAAGCGCATGGTAGAAATTTGTGTGAAATTGTTATATACGTACTCCCTAAACTTCTCTATTTCAAACTTATCCCAGGTCTTATACTTTTCAGGTTCACAAAAGTAAAAAAGGTGGTCTATAACTTCTGTTTCTTTTGCATAAAACATCTAACATTCAGGAAACACATCAAAAGTTTTAATAGAAATTTAGTGTTAGGGTTTATTTTGTAGCTTTAAACCCTCCACTCATCCTAGCATTTTACTATATTTTGCATCAACGCGCACGTGTGGTATCGGCTCGGCTTCGTCTGTCAAGCAAATGCTTCCACCTCTCTAGGCTTCACAATCACTCAGGACTGGTAATTGTATACTTGATCCAATTGCATTTGGTTCCTGTTGGTTGCTTATAGTGAAAAATCCTGGTGATCTGGATTTCCATATTTGAGAACTATGAGATGGCAAATTCAAATCGTGGTGTTTGGTATGTTTAATTATGACTTACGAGGATGAACTCATTGCATGTATTTTGACATGTGAAGGAACAACTCCAAAGGAGTTGGACATGATTTATCAAAACATTTCTAGTTGAATAAAAAGGTTGTAATTGCAAATCACCAATCCCAAAACAGCTATATGCACTTCAGATAGGGTATTTATGACAATTGGAATATTTATAATATCAGAGACAACCAACTGCACCCTCAGCTGATAGATAGTATGTAATAACCTGAAGTCTTATGTTCTTGCCACATCAAAGTAACACATTACTGATAGTATGTGATATGATCTGTTGTGTCACATGCCATAAGCTGTTTTTGGTATGAAAAACAATTACTGTTTTGTTCAGGCACTGGCCCATCAATATAGCACAGAACTGCTTGAAGGTGAACTCGAGAGGACTCGCCTCAACATTGTATGCTTCATGGAAACCTCTCTTCAGCCAAGCTCTCTGCCCGGATCTGTCAAGTCGTCTTACTCTTCATTCCAAGGATCCGTTTCTTCTCCAAATTACAGAAAACAGCAAACAGTAGGTTCTCCAGGATTCTCAAGGCGGCGCAGATGAGAATGTTCAAGTGTCACCTGGCTTGTTCCCCCAGTCTCTTTGTATATCTGTGGCCTTTTTCCTTTTCTGCCGATTCTTTTGTTAATTGAAGTAGCTGATGTGGTTATCTGAATGTATTTATTTTGTTTCTGCACTGTAAAGTTCTGGTATTTATGCTTCCTACGCTGTAAAACCTCGATTCACCTGTAATAGGACTGTAATTTGTGTATGTTTCTTTGGCAAAATCAATGACGAATGTTTCCTCTCTTTTTTTTTTTGACAATAGCAGTATAATTATTGTTTCATTTCCATGGCATTATCTGCCTCCACTTGTACAGTTGCACCCATACATTAAAAACCTCAATTTTACTGGCTAGTTCGAGTGTGCTAGCATAAACTACTCTTTTTGTTTTTTTGTGTATCTAGCATAAACTACTTAACTAGCAATTATATGTTTTCGTGTATAAACAATCAATTAGCCATGATAGTTTCTATGTATAACCTATCAACCAGGATTTGTCCTGAAAAATTTAATGCTCTGAGCAAAATTTTAAATTGCATCTCTAAATATACTAATCACAGTTACGTCAAAGCAAATCATTTTTGTTCATCAAAAAAAAAATTACTTTTGATAGGATCTTGGTTTGACAATTAATTTTGGATAATCAAGTTTGGGTTTTGGGCTCAAATAAACTATTGATGCAACATCTCTCAAAATTAATGATAAGTTTTCAATCAATGAGTTATAGAAAAATTTACAGATGAGAGCAGCAGCAACAAGTTCGTTCTAAGTCAACAAATACATAAGTTAATATTAAATAATAGTTGCAACTGGAAGCTCTTTGGTTCCTTGGACAAGGAACGGACTAAATGGGTTATAAATTACCACCATAGGGTTGCTCGTAGACCATTTGTTGCTCTTGATGGAGCTTTCATGAAAGTTAAAAGTTGGGCGAGTGTTAACCAGTAGGGATACTAATAATTATATGTTCCCTCTTGCTCTTGTCCTGAGAGTTTCTCATCACGGAACATGATAAATTACGAGGTGAAATACTCGTACGAGGTGAAATCCCGAGAGTAAAATATGTTCACCTAAGACCAATGAGTACCACTAGACCACCTTGGTGGACACCGTTGGTTCCATGCTTGCTTGAACTTTGGATGTGAGGCATTCATCTGATTCTGTTTTTTTTCGATGATTCAAGTTATTAGCAATATAAAAATATATTGAAGTAAGTCACTCTATTATTCAATACAATAATTTACAAACTATACAAGAGTTAAGAATGAACACAAGAACAACAAAAAAGATAAAATACTAGAACGATAAAGAAGATGAACGTAGACGTCATAACATGTTATGTGCAAAATGTAAAAATACACAAACATGGTAATTTTTGTTTAAAAATAAAAAAGTCAAAACAATAGAAAATAGAAAACATGAAGATTAAGAAATTTTTTTTTGAATGAATTTATAGTATTATATGCAATAAATAAAAAAAATTCATCAATTTCAAAGAGTGAAGTACATGAAAGTTAGCATAAGAATTAAGAAAAACACTTAATATAAAGTATTAAGAAATTTGGCAATAGAATGAGAGGAAGTCATAAACACTTAAAACTAGGGCTAAAAACATAAGCCCACTTCAACCTTTTTTTTCTCAATCACTTGCAGCTGCCACCTTCATTCCCGTCCTTCTTGGGCATTCGTTATTTTTTTTTCCTTCTGAAGTTTCAATTTTATTCCTCAATCTAGTGTTTTATTGCTTATTTGTTGTTTTTTCATTATTTTTTTAATATAAATATAGTCGATATGGGATCTGAACCGGCCCGGACCCGCCCGCAACAGGTAAGGTATGGGTCTTTGTAGCATATTTCCTATCAGTTAATCTCGTGGGGTACATCGAATATGTAACTGCATTGGACTCAGATCCAGACATACTAGGGTCTAGTCTGAGTCCAAAAGTGGTAGGGTCTGGGTCCGAATACAATGGTACCCGAACCTGACCCGACAGAAGCTCTGTTATTTCATAATAATTCTTGAGAATTCGAACATCAAAAGAACACGTCCGCGCCTGGCTTCTGAGTAGGAGTGAAACTCCTTTTTTTCCCTTTTATTTTCTCTGTATAGATTATATCGCTGAGCTGGAAACTTAATGCCACATAGGATCCACCTTAGCCGTATAGAAACGTATGTGGATTCAACTCGTGTTCGAGGTAAAGAATGTCTCGTAATTTAATACTTTGAATTTTGATTGGTGAACAGGTGGTTTCCAATAAAAATAAAGAAAAATAGATAGAAACAGATATTTGGATAGAGATGAGAGAAATCAAATGGAAAGAAAGAGAGATACATAGTCAGGAGAGAGGGAGGAACATCTTGATCTTGTTGGATAGAGATGAGAGAGAGAGAGAGAGATTGCAAAAAGGAAAATTTGGAAATGAGCAGAGAAAATAATTTTTGTATTTCCTTGTAAGAAAATACAAAATCACTAAAATAACTGTCTAATTAGATTATAACTAAAAATTTCAAATTAAATAGTTCAATTTTCACTTAAAGTGAAAAATAACAAACAAAAATCTTTTTAGAATTTTACAATTGGTCCTTTTTATAATAGTATAGATAGATTAAACTGTAAAATTAATACAGATATTCATTATTCCAAATATAAAGCATACTAATATCAATATGATAATAATTTTAGTTACTATTGAGAAATATAATTAATATTATTTCATTAAAATTGAATTAATTAGTGTTAAGTTTATGTCAATCTGTAAGTTTCAAAGATAAAAGTCATAATTGTTTCAATCTGTTCACTGACTTTGCCACAAATTCAATTCAGATCTACTACGCATGTCTGATACCATTCTTGAGGTTTTTTTTTTTTGTGGTTTATAAAATTTAAGACTTAAAATTTTCAGGCTGAGATTATCAGTTGAGGTTCTTGAAATATTGTCATGACAGAACCTGAACAAGAAAACAAGTATATTCTTGAAATAATGTTGTTAGAAGTGTAAGCGGTGATCATGATTTGTAGTTTATATTTGTTTTCATCTTTCTTTTAATTCATATTCTCTCTCACGCTAATTCCGCATATCTCTAATATATTGACATATGGATTACACAATCCAGAAATTATGTTATTTAATTTGGATTGTTGTGTCACCCGATTGTGACACTGTTATTTTTTATCTAGAGTTAGGTGAGTTATGCATACATGAGCCATAAATAAATAGATCGATTATTTATTATTTTGGTCGTTGACGCCCTTATTGAGATATTATAATAAATTTTGTACCGACGATTGCTTCAATTTTGGCTGTATAACTCAAATCAATTAAATACCGGTATGCGTATGAAATATGTAAATCATACTAGAGCTCAGTGTCAATCTCCACATTGACTTGTTTTTTTAAATCTTTAGCAAAATACTTTGATATTTTGGATTACTATCTTGATTATTTCCTTACTTGTAACCATACCGTGAAGCCTTTAACTCTTGCTCTCTCTCCTTGGAGCCTTTGGTTGTCCCGAGCTTTGCCTGAATGCTTCTTTTTTTTTTTCTTCCTACAACACTTTGATTCGGTTCGCGTTTCGTTGCTTCCTTCCTTAAAACGTCACCTCGCGATGAGCTTCCACCCAAACTTGTCCCTGAAACTCCATCTCGAATTGAGTTTTCTTCCTTTAGGTTGTATATCCCTTCACACTTCTCTCTTTTCATAATTACCCTGTCTCTTTGGCTAACCCATGACGGCACCTTGTTGCACTTCTGGCATCCTTTTTCGTCGAGCATCCTTATAAATATTAAATTGTACTATGCCTCCGAGACATATCAGACCGCCTCCAGAACACGCACCGTCTCGTTTTTTCTGTAATCTTGAATGTCCCAGTGCCGATGACCTCGCAAGCTGAGTCATCCACCGTTATGACAGCCACTTCCTCCTTTACAACTAAAGAGTTATTGAACAGCTCCTTCTGAGAACATACATAAACCACACTACTTGAATTAAATATCTAGTTTTTACCTTGAAAAGTGTTGTCTTAAACATAAGAAATCATTAATACTTCGGTGTCCGATGCACCACTTGCTATGTATGCCTCCGCAGTTTGCCCCTTTTTCTTTATCCAATATTGTCGATACTTGTAGACATTCTTTCAATGACCTTCCCTATGACAAAAATAACATTCTTTTGACGAGCCCGGATTTTTCTTTCCTTCTTTTCCTCATTTCCTTCTCATAGCCACCAAACAAGATCCTACTTGCTCCTCTTGATTTGATATTTTCCTGATCTCATTAGATAAAAGAGTTGACGTGGCCTCCTGCAAGATGAGTTTCCTTACCATAGAGCATGATGATGACGATGTGATCTATTACTGTGAAAGCGAACTGAGAAGTATCAATGCCTTTTCCTCCTCGTCGATCTTGACATCAACATCTAGAAGCTCGTTGACGATCGTGTTGAAGAAGTTTAAATTCTCCAACATCATTGTCACTTCCTTCATGCGTAGCTCATATAGTTGTTTCTTGAGATACAGCTTGTTGGAGAGGCTTTTTGTCATATATAACGACTCTAACCTTGACCACAATCTTGTAGCCGTTTCTTTATCCATCACATTGTATATGATCTTATCTGCGAGACATAGTTGGATCGTGCTTTGCCGCTTTTAGATCTATCTCCTATCAATCCTCGTCTGACGTACCTGCTGAAATTACACCTAGACCGGAGGGGGGGGGGTGAATAAGTGTAGTGCTAACCAACTCACTATTTTGGCTATCCATTTTGCGCCTACTTGATGGATGGGAAAAATGTATTCGAAATACATTATTTTTGGTATTTAGTTATTTGAAATAATGTAGATCAACTTCAACGAAGTGGATCTTGCATTCAATGCCGTAGGGTTGTATTTGAGTGGGAAGGATTCGGCCTCGAATCCTCCCGAAATGACACAAGTCTCTCTCTGTGTGTGTGTGTGTGTGTGTGTGTGTGTGGTGCGTGCTTGTGGGTGTGTGTTTAGTCAGATCTAGCAATACAAACTTTCTATGTTCTCTCACGTGGCCATACCTGTGCGCACACGTATTATGTTTCATTAGTTTGGTCAGATCTACCAATGCGAGTTTTTTATGTTCTCTCACGTGGACATATTTGTGTGCTATTTTTCATTAGTTTGGTCAGATCTAGCAATATGCAAGCTTTCTATGATCTCTCTCGTGGCCATACTTGTGTAGCATTGATGTGGTGCATAACATTTTCCCGCAGTAGATGGCATGGTTCTCTGTATGTAATGCTTTCAATAAATATCTCAATGTTTGTTAGTTTGATTTGTTTTATATTTATATTGTTTGAAAATTAATAGAACATCTGGATCCTTTAAATTCGTAGGTTTATTCAATGAAGAACCATAGTTGCTGTTTACTGCTTATTTTATACCCTTATAAATTCCATACAAGCTTGCAAAGCATTCTTGAGTTTATTACCATCAAGTCCATTTTTCTACCGCTAATATGAACGAGAAAAGAAAGACTTATAAATTCCTT
>JAVKLE010019767.1:5302-15828 GCA_034783775.1 Agave potatorum
ACTAAACACAATCGAAGTCTTCTTGTAGAACTCCTTCTCCAAGTCGGCTTGATCCAAACACGATCCAATGAGCTAGACTCTAACCGAGTGCTAGATGCGATCTTGACACGCGAGCTCTTGAATCTACACGTGCTAGCTTCAAAACTTGACTTCGAATCTTTTGTTGAAGCTAAACACCGACTAAGATCTTAATCAAATATCTGAAACTATATAAACACAAGATCATTAGTACTATAACTACATGAGTTAATCATCATCAAAAATAGAGCGATGAGCCTTTGGGCCAACAATTTCTATATATTTAGATTTCGTATAGTGCGCATCTTTCCTTAATCTATATTAATTTTAGTGCACCTTTATTTTCGAGACTGTTGTTGCATCACGGTAGATAGATATTAATTACTTCAATTAGATCAGAGTAATTAATATAGTATTTTATAAGATGTGATATACGCAGACTGCTCTCACGGTCGCAGGGCTAATCTAATTTGTTAAGTATGATTGTTGCCAGATCCGTGACTTTTATTGCATTTTATAAACGATCAAAATTTTGTTACATATGGCATGCGAATAAGGATAGCTACCGTGGTCGCAGTGCTGATCGATAGTATATTTTCGTCTATTATTTCTATGCGAATAAAGAATGCGACTAGGGTTGCAGTTGTGATATAAGATTGAAAGTTATATTATATTAAGTCTGCGATTATGGTCGCAGTGCTAAAAGTTCTGCAGTTTACGGTCGCACTCGTGATATAAGATTGCTAGTTTTGTTATACAACGACTGTGATTATGGTCGCTGTGCCAATATATTTTTTTATTATTTTTTTTAATGTATGTGTACTATGACCTTGATCTCAGTTATAATATACATTGAGAATAAAGCATTTTTTAGTAGCAAGACCGAATATAGTCGCAGTTCATTAAAAATTGCATGAAATATTATCCAATCAATCTGCTAATATTGTGGTAGTTACGAGAATACCAGATTTATAAAATATTTGTAAAATAAATCATTAACCATTGTATTTCATTATTTTTACACTGTACATTTGTAATACAAAAAAAATTATACGGTTGCCCCCACATCAAATTTCATTTTTCTATTCATTTCAGTTTTCAATTCCTATATGAATTGAAAATAACAAGAAATTAAATAATAAAAAACTATATATTACAACTAATTTTTTAAGTTTCACGCATGTTTTTTACTTTTAACTGCTGCTGTTTTTTTTCACATCATCTTGATCCAATTTTTTTTCCCTTTATATTTTCGATGTAGGAGAATTAGGAAATTTAAAACTGCAGATAAATTCAATGAAATTTCTATGTAAATTACAAATATTTTTGATAAATTTTTGTTGTGGATGAATTTTGCTAGTGTAAAAGTAAAAATGGGGGTATTTTGGTCAACTTGATTGTCGATTCTTTGGGCGGAAATTTTTTGATTTTTTTTTAGCGCCTACACTCTGTCACCGATATGTGGCATAAATTCGGCCACGTCACCGCCAGCTGAGAAACTCTTTCAGCTGACAACTGAGGTATAGATACCACAAACACACACACAATTAAATTGTGCCATCTCACCCTCGATTTCTCCACCTCACTTCCATCTCCACCGCCCTACTGTTCCCACTAATTTATGGAATAATTACATGATTAGTGGCCAATTAATTGATTAGGTAAATCATGCTATATACACTCCACTTGTATGTATAATTTTGTATGCGATCAAAAACAAGAATATATACAAATACACACACACACACACGTACGATTGCGCCACCAGCTACCACCATTAAGACTCCAACTCGGATTGATTCATGCATAAAATTTGTATCTCATGACTTTGAGTCCAAGAGAGAAACACAAGTTAACATATTAATAACCATGAGGCCAAACTCGTGCAACTTTTTACCTTAAAATAGAAATAAATAAATAAAAAAAAAATAAAACCTGGGTGTTTTCCCTAATCCGATTAGGGATCTGAGATTGCACCAGATATCCTTGTAGGAGTCGAACTCCGATTGATTGAAACATAAAACTTGTACACAACCCTCCATCTCTATATATACACGACCATCTCGCTGAGAAAATAAACAACTCAAAGTTTTAGTGTAGTAGCAAAAGGTTTAACATGAAGGAAAAAAAGCAGGGAGATCGGCCAGTGTTTATGCAGGCAGCTGTGGCCGGGGTGCAGCGCGAGCTCAACTACCGGTTTCGTGACGCGAGTCTCCTTGAGGAGGCTCTGACACACTCCTCCGACCGTCACCACGCTTCCTACAATAGGCTTGCCTTCGTCGGCGACTCCGCCCTCAACCTCGCCGTCACCAACTGCCTCCTCAGCACCCACCCCGACCTCAGCCCAGGCGAGCTCACGGCCCTCCGTGCCGCCAATGTCTCCACGGAGAAGTTCGCTCGTGCAGCGGTCGGGCACGGGCTCTACCACTACGTTCGCCGCAACGCCAAGGCACTGGACCGGGCAGTGGAGGAGTTCAGTGATGCTGTGATGAGGGAGGATAAGGGTGTTGGTTGGATGAGCTACGGTGGGAGCAGTAAGAAGGCTCCCAAGGTGTTGGCGGATGTTGTAGAGTCCATTGCTGGAGCTGTTTATATCGACAGTGACTTGAATCTTGACAAGCTTTGGGAGGTATCCACCTGTGTTTCTATTTTCTTCTTTTCTTTCCTTTTTTTTTTTTTTTTTTGTGCCATTTTCTCTCTCTTTTTCTTGATTTATTTTCTAAACTGAAGCCATTATATTTTCCTTTTAAGAGTGAAACTAAATCATGGATTGCCCCTGACTTTAAGAAACTAGCTATGGTTCTTTCGAATTAAGCCGTCCTAGCCCGATATTAAGATGGATTTTCATTTTCTTCAAAACTTATCCAACCCGAACCTTAGTCACCCCTTGGGAAAACTTGTGGAGAGACTCTTTTCTTTTCAAAAGAGAGCCTAAGATTGCGAAGAATCAGTATTAGAATATGAATTTGTTAGGAAATAATAATCTAATTTAAATATTTGTTCAAGACCTCAATCCTGAAAGCGCAAATGAAAAATTATACACAATTCTTTGAGCTGATGATGATGCTTGGTTACTTGAAATACAGGTGTTTAAAGGAATTCTGGAGCCCATCATCACATCAAAAACTTTAGATGAACAGCCAGTGACAAGTCTCTACAAGATATGCCAGAAGCATGGGAAGTCAGTTAAGTTCAGAAATTTTCACAAAGGGTCTGCAAACAACATAAAGGTCTTTGCAGACGGGAAGCTCATAGGCAGTGGCTCGTCAGAGCACAAGCAAATCGCTAAGCTCAATGCTGCACGAGACGCGCTGCAGCATATCTCCTCTTCCAGGTTGCTTAATGCTGCAGAGGATGTGCTGCAGCTTCTCTCCATCTCTGAGTCTGACGAGTCGAAGCAAATTACAAAGCTCAATGTTGCAGCGCGTCGTGTGCTGCAGCCTCTCTCTGTCTCTGAGTCCGACTACAACACCGACACCAAGGTGTTGAAGAAGGGAGGAGCAAAGTGGAGGCTGACCGAACTGTGCAGTAAACAGCACAGTTGAAAAGTGAATGTTTCAAAATGAAATGTCATGCATTTTAATGTCTTATGCATGAACAAAATGGTTGAAAAGTGAATGTTTGTCCAACAATAGACCTAAAGTGATATCTTTGTACATGAGTTTAAAAGTCATGAAATATATAATATTTCTTTTTTTGGAAATGTTTTAAGGTATACAAGTTATTATGGACAAAAGGGATTGTCTATCGAGATAACCTGGCATCAGAGACCTTTGCATCATCTGGTACGTGGAAAAAACATTCTCATCAGTATCCCTCGATTGTGATTCCCAGAAATGAAATTTCTAGGATTATCAACTTGGTATGAGCTGAACATTCCTGGATGTAAAATGTTCTCAGAGTATGTTAGAAAGGTCTCCAGAAATGTGAAATTATTTAATTTTATTTTTTGAAACTAATTTTGTCATTAAAATGTCATTACTTCATGAAAAGGATTGCAGTTGGAAATTCAAAATATTTTTAGAAAAAGAAATTATGAGCATAGTTTGAAGAATACAAGGTTTCTAGAAGGAATATTGCCAGAGCCAAACTCGATCGACTATTTTAATTCCTCGCCATGAAGATTTCTGAAATTTGAAGCAAAAACTCAATAACTCACCTAATAATTGCTTGTACCGCATTTTAATTGACTCCAGTTTATCTACAACAATATTAGTGCATTGGATGCTAAAAACTTTTAATTTACCTTCTCTTATATTTAGCATCACCAATCAGATAAAAGAAGGGCAAAAATACACTGAATTACATCCCTTCGGTTGGTGCTCAACATCACACACTTCCACCGGGCTACCTGGTTAGCAAACCACTAGAGGTTGTTGCATACATGAACTTAATAATCAATGCATCCAAAATATGATTATAGTTCATATAGTCATATCTCAGACTCCTATTAGTTTTATCTATTATAAGCGGGAAAATTGCACCAAAATATGCCATACTTTGTGGCTTCTTTCCAGAAAATATCCCGTACATTTTTTTTGCACGATAAAACTTTAACTTTTTGTTTCAACATGATACTCACGGACATTGACCGGAGGTTGTGCAATGAGACAAATACCATTTAATTTTTTCAACTCTAATCTCACGCTGACTCTGACCTCATGTTCAGTAAACAACATGGGTTTCTTCCCGGACGCCGTCGCTCTGCTCTATTTTTGGGACGAGAAGATTTTAGGTGGTGCGATTGAGGGGAGGAGCGAGGGGTTGTTTGAGATGAGTGGGGCGGTGGAGTAATGGCCATTAGCAGTGTGTTAGTGTGCCCTTGAAGGCTCAGCCACTAGCTCATGAGCTGCTAAAGACTGGGGGGGAACGTCCTTCCCATGTAGAGAATCCTAGCCATAAGATACCACTTCAACCCATTGACGGGGACGATGGCCGCGCTCGTCGTCACTGCTATCCGCAGCTCTGTCGTCTCTCTGTCATCGTGCCATCGACAAGAGATTCTTGCCAAACTCCATGGCTTTCTCCTTTGCTCTTCCATCTTGAAGCAAAACTTTGTTTCTCGACAATTGTCCGGTTTCTTCACTTCTTCATACAATGCCTTGTGCAAATGTGCATGAATCGAAAAATCTCAGAAGCAGACTTGTCGGAGATCAATCTGAACTAATTTATGCATTCAACGAGCTTCTGAAATATGACAAATGGTCTATATGAGAAAAACTTTATCATTGAAACATAATTTACCCTTAAAATATATTATATATATGAAAAAAACTTGATTTATTCATCACCTTTAACTTTTTTTTTTGCAATTACATAATTTATACTTTCATCACCTAATGCAAAACTAATAAAAAAAGAACTCACAACATATGCTACAACTCTCCTATATACTTTGCTACTTTCCAAACTCTACTATTTACAACTTTCCCCATGCTTCTCTACTAGGCCCATTGCGGACATGAAGCACAACAATTGACAAGCTTTCTTCATTGCAAGCTTCATCACAAACATAATGAAACAAGTCGGATAATCTTTTTAGGGCATTACATCAGACAAGTGGTGCGCAACAGAAACAATCAATAAGAAAGAAAATTTCATTTTGAGAACACAAAATTACATCTTCATATCACAAATAGAAACTTATACCCAGTTCAGGATTTACACAAAATTACATCTCCATATCTTCAAGTTGTGGAAAGAGGGTGGCTCTGGAATCAACTTTGCCGATCCTCCTTGGCATCTGTTTAAACAAACACAGTTTCACCTATCTCTTAGCACCCCCATGTACTCCCCTAACATCATATTGATCGCTAGCAATCTTTCTCAGGCATTAAATCAACCAGTAAACTTGTATCTTGGAAGATTCAGAGAGTGGGGGCGCTAGGATCGTGTCGAGCTCGAGATGGAGGGGCGCCGGGCGGCGGGGATCGAGGAGAGTAGACAAAGTTCGTCGAGTGGGAGAGGAGAGGAGTGGAGAGAGGGCGGCTCCGAGATCAGGTCGAGCTCGAGATGGAGGGATGCTGGGCGTTGGGTGCTGGGCGCCAGGGTTCGAGAAGAGGAGAGAGGTCTCGAGGGCAGTGAGAGGGGGCTACGCCGCCATCCACGGGTGGTGGTGATGGTGGAGGCGGTGGGTGGTGGCCTGGCAGGTGTAGGATTTGAAAAGAGTAAAAGATTGAAATAAGAAAAAGTAGGAGAGGAAAAATTGTCCAACATGTATCATATGCAACTCTCGTGATGCGTAAAATTGACGTCTTCATCACAGAAAGTATGAAATTACAAGGTTGTTAGAGTTGAAAATTGCACCGTGCTTCAAAAAAAAATATGTAAGGTATTTTTTTGAAAGAAGCCACAAAGTACGGGGTGTTTTGGTGCAATTTTCCTATTATAAACTATTATTCCATGTTTTGCTACATAACTTAAAAACTTAGAGCTGACAGCAGCAAACCATGGTGATTTAGAAGGACTATCAAGTTTGTAGTTTTTCTTCATCTCCTCTCCTCCTTTCATCATTAAACTTGTCTGAATCCACCATGAGCTGAGCAAATGTTTCAAAACAAGTTTCGTGAATTATCTGAGTAGTTATCCATTTCTTATTTTTCATTTCTGTTATACTTTGCATCATTCTATATTTTCTTTTTCATTTAAACTGTGTTAAATCTCAGATTGTTTATCTTCAATCAGCCAAATCTGAACTGATAAAAGGTTCCATGATTGGTCAATGACATTGCATATTGATTGTCATATTCCATATTTATTTTATATTAAACTCTACTTTTTAATCTTATTTTTGTCTAATTGATGTGCATCTCTTTACTAATGAAGAAGGAGAGAAAACGAGCCCAATAAATTCAGATTAAAGCAAAATCGAGGATTGGGACAAAAGATTTATGGGGATAAGTGCATAACAGAACAAATCAGAGAAGATAACACCAAATGAAAACCGGTTAAATTCAGATTTCTATAAATCCATTTGGTTAACTTGAAGAATCAAAAGAATAACACCGAATCCAGAAAACAAACAGAAAAACTAAGTGGATAAAATAGATATTGGAGCATTACAGCTACGGAGTCCCCGAATCTGGCCACTTGGCCAGATCCAGGCCACGAAAACGTGGCCAGAGCCGCGTTTTCTTGGCTACTCAGTTGAATCTGGGGGCGCGTTTGCTTCCCCTATCTTCATACGCTCTCTTCTTCTAGTTTTTGCTATAAATCTAGCATTTTTGAAGGCAAATGGGCATGACTCTAGCAGAGAGTTAGAATTAGGTTTTTGTTTCTAGTTTAGCTTAAATTTTCTTTTTCTTTTCTTATATAATTTTCTTATTTCTTTATAGTCTAGTTTAGAGAGAGTTTCATAAGAGAATGAGAAGAAGAATTATATTTAGAGTGACATTGAATGTAATCTTCTTCTGAGATAGTTGTATTGAGAATGACGGTCAATATAATGTTCCTCTTCTTATTCATCGTTACTCAATCTAGTAGATCGTTGCTTTATGTTATTTCTTCTCTTGTTCTGCTTTATTTTATTCTGAGGTAAACCTTCGCAACGATCTAAGGTACGAATCAACAAAAGAGGTAAGTATTCTTCAATTTTCCTTTCTTTATGTCTTAGTTTAGAAACATACTTTTAATACCGAAACTTTTCTTCTTTCTTTCATTTCTTTCATTTAACTTAGTTTTTCAAATAAATGAAACAATAACGTCTTCTTTGATCTTCTAACTCTTAATTTAACTCTCTCTTTTTTTTTCCTAAAAATAAAGAAGAAACATTTTAACCGGTTCTTAATAATTAGAAAGACTTACTAAAATCTTCTAACGCAATTCTTCCTTGTGGATCATGACCCACATAACTACTTGTTATAGCGGTAGTATTGACCAACCTAGCACATTTCGAAACTTTTATTTTTCTGTGCAGGTTCAGACTCGATCAAATTGTGGCGCCATTTGTCGGGAAGGGATGGTAAGTTTTCTTTTTAATATACTTAACAGTTTAATTTTCTTCTCTGTTTTTATGTGTCAGAGCTTATTCCAGGAAATAAATAAACGCAGTGGATATATAGCATACCTGAGTCTCTGCACTAAAAAGTAGAACTCAGGGGACTTCTTAACTACCGCGTTTGTGCAGTATAAAAGGGAGGACTACTAACCTGCCTTCTTGCAGGTTGCTTGAAATTCAAGGGTTTATTTCTGCAGGTATTATTTTTTCTGTTTAGCTTACTGTACATACTTTTCTAACCCCAACAGTAACCTATGATTGTTAAATGCTAAAAAACATTTAGACTTTGCATTTAGGCATTTGTTTAATTCGTTTACTTTTACATTGTTGTTGAAGAGTGTTGGAGCCAAGATATGTATGCATTGTATGTAGCATAGAAAATATGCTTGTATGATATATTGCTTGAGTGTTACTTTTTGTTATATACTTCCACACCTGCACGAAAATGATTAAGGGCTTATCCTATAAACAAGATATGGTGGGAAAAGTCATTACCCTTCCTTATCCCAAAAATCATCTCGTCACTTACTAACCCAACCTAACTAAAATTTTATAGACGTTGGCCCTAGGGACGTCTCAGATACAATAGGAGATTGACCTAAGGAGAAAGTTGTTAGAGTTTGACTCAAGTCAAATCGGTGTCAACGGTTGGGGATTGAGAGGCGAAACCTCAAAGAATAGTGGTTTAGTATAATTAAGCCCGTTGCTTAGGCATAGATACCTCCCACTGATCTTGCCCCTACTTCGCTGATTAACTTGTGCTCAAATTGCTACAATATACCTCCTGTGGACAGTCTAACCAGTTAGGAGTCGTCTAGGTCTAAAGTCTACCCTAACTTAGGCTAGATTTTTTTCTTTTGTTTGTTTATTTGTTTGTTTGTTTTCTGTTTTGATATTTTTTGTGTGATATGAATTATAATTATAATTTTTCCAATGCATATAGTGATTTTACTTCATCCCGACCTCTTTTAACTCAGATATGACCAAACCGGCATTTTATAACTTTAACCAATCAAGTATACCGAATTGGTTTTATCTGAATCAACATATGCCCCAGTCCCAATATTATGAATAAGACTAGGACAATCATCATCTCCCCTCTTTACCAAGTCAGTGGGGATACAACTCTCCCAAGTCATCTGATCAACCATCCGTTTTTCAAGTCTCACCACAACAAGAAGAAGAACCAATTAACTGGGAAGATAGAATTGAAGCCTTGGTTCAGTGCCAAAATGATTTCAACCAATCAATTTTTGATTTTAACCAATCTATCGATAAGATAAAAGTAACAATTAGTTATTTGGTTAACACAATTAATGACAGGAATGAGAAAACTCTCCCTCCCTAATTTTTGACCATTCCCGATCCTCTACCATACTGATAGGAACCAAGAATCATTGTATCTTAGAGCTTTTAACCAAGATTCAATTCCACCACAACATCTTGACTTTGACCGATCTCAAACCTTGAACAAATTGGCAAGTTTTCACTTCAAAGAAATTGAACTTGTTATGAATGTGACCCTAATCCCCAACTTTGTGATTCAATTTTAATTTTTGAATTTATGTTGACTCCGGTATTCTTACCTAATTGGACCCAATTCCTGAGCCAACATTGATTCCTGTACCCATAGAGCTTGAATTTGAACCACCAATTTTGGATATTCATATTCTATTTATGGGAAAAGAATGTGAATTTCAATTCGTTGATTTTGACCCAACTTTTAAACCAAATCTGACTCTCGAATTCAAGCTTGATTTCAGCCATATTTTCAATCAGTATCAGTTTCCGTTCCTTTCATTCCAGAGCTCAAATCATCCATTTCATCGAATCATATTCCTTTGGACCAAGGTTTAGACCATAATAACTCCGAGATGATATTCCAAGCTTGATTATATAATAGGGATGATGATCCTATTCAATTTGGGGATAAAAAAAATATAAATAGGAAAGAAGTCATAAAAGGTAGGTTCTTTGAAACTCCACATTATTTAGATTGTGCAGCAATACTTGACCAAATCCGACCACCACAAGAACCACTACTTTGAGCTAATATTTTTTCTTCTTTCTCTTCTTTTTCATGCACATATGCATTCATTCATATATTGAGGACAATGCATGAAAAAGGTGTAGGGGAGGGTTCTAACATAACATAAGTTTTCTTTTAATATATATAAATAATATTTTCTTTTCTTTAAAACTTTTTGAAAGGAGAAACAATATTTTGACCTATTTTTTATAAGAAATTAAGTTAATTTTAAGGAATAGAAAAATCATAATTAGGATTTCTTATGCTTAATCAAAATAAGATTATTTGTTTGATTCTAGAGTTAGGAAGAAAAATTGAAAAATAATTTAATCTTAATTTTTACCTTGATGAAATATACATACTTTATACACTTACACACTTAGGGTTCAAAAACAAAGATTCTTATCTCTTTAAAAAAAGAAAAAGAAAAAATATATATATAAAAAATTCTTTGATTAAGCTGGGTATTTGTGCCTCATAAAG
>JAVKLE010019776.1:8125-23418 GCA_034783775.1 Agave potatorum
CAAAATCATCAGTAAAATCTGAAGCATCAAGATGAGTTGAATCATCCATAGGATCATCATGTTCAGTGAAATTCACTTCTTTCTCTTTTCCTTTCAAGGATGCTTTGTAAAGCTTGCAAAGGTGCTCCGGTGTTCGGCACACTCTAGACCAGTGTCCTTTGGAGCCACATTTGTAACAGGAATCTTCAGGATTCCGAAGAGAACTTTCACGAACATCTTTTCCTTTTTCATGTCTTTCTACATGATGCTTCTTGTGGATCGCGTTATTCTGTGAAGGGTTGTAAAAACCACTTCGACCGCGTCCACGGCCACGTCCACGGCCACGACCACGACCACGTCCACGGCCGCGTCCATAATTATATCCTCGTCCATAATTTTTAGAAAATGCAGCATTTGCTTCTGGAAATGCTGCTGAACCAGTGGGACGAGACTGATGATTTTTGATCAAAAGTTCATTATTTTTCTCTGCCACAAGAAGAGATGAAATTAGTTCAGAATATTTCTTAAAACCACGCAACCTATATTGTTGTTGCAGTGTTATATTAGATGCATGAAATGTGGAGTAAGTCTTCTCCAACATTTCTTCATCTGTGATATCTACCCCACAGAATTTCAACTGGGATACTATTCTGAACATTGCAGAGTTGTAGTCGCTAACTTTCTTAAAATCTTGGAAGCGCAAAGCATTCCATTCATCACGGGTGGCAGGGAGTATAACTTCCTTTTGGTGATCAAATCTTTCTTTGAGATTTTTCCATAAGACACCTGGGTCTCTTACAGTGAGATATTCACATTTTAAACTTTCATCAAGATGTCTGCGGATAAAGATTGTCGCCTTTGCCTTATCTTGCAATGTCGTAGAGTTTATTTCTTTAATGGTTTCAGTGAGACCCATTGACTCAAGATGCATCTCAATATCAATAACCCAAGACATATAATTCCTTCCCGTGATATCAAGTGGAATGAACTCAAGCTTTGCAAAGTTTGACATGGTGATAACTATAACAAAATATAAAAATAATTAGGATCACAATATTTTATTTCACAATAAAATAGTAAAACTTACATGTCAATCATAATAGCTACAAGCAAAAGAGGGAAGGTGAACATTAAAATTAAAAGGTCCCGGTAAAATTCACTTGGATCCATATCTACAAGAAAAATGATAGAAGTATTGATAATGATGACGACAATAATAAACTTCAAAAATAGGCTAAGCATCTTGCGAAAATCTCGAACACAAAGCTTCTGGAGATGATGAAAAAATTTTGAGAATAAAGAGAGATTGAGAAGTGAGTTATGTGGTTTAGAATTCACCAATTTATAAAGTAAAAACTAGCCGTTTTATAGCCATTGGAGGAGAGAGAAAAGCAATTTGGATTTTATACAATTAAATATTATAATTAAGAAAATGATTTAATAAATGCATTGTACTACATATATTTATGAACTACAATATAGGCACGTCACTCTACTTGGTGGGTGTTTTGCAGACATAATTAATAAAGCAATAATTATTAAAATAAATATTGGCACACCACGCTACTCGGTAAACCTTTCAGTAGGTGTTTATACAGATATAAATAGCAAAACAATAAAAGATATAATATTGGTAGTTTAGGGTTTATTCCATTCAAGCATCAATTGAGAGGTTAGTAAAGATAATAATAGAAAATATTATTAACTTGTCATAATTACATCACATTATTATAAATAAGTGGCAGAACCTCATTTCATATATAGCAGTGGTGTTTATATGAGTATAATAATCTAACTTTTTTATTATCACATCTCATTACTATAAATAGGTGGCAGAGCCTCACTTCATATATAATAGTGATGTTATACGAGCATTATAAGTAGAATAACTTGCTATTTTTACCTTGAGATAGTAGAGCCAGAGACTTGTAATTGGACTTTTCCTTGAGCTAATGGAGGTAGAGGTTCGTGACAAGACTTTTAGCTTGAGCTAATGGAGGCAGAGACTTGTGATAAAACTTTTTCTCTGAGCTGATGGAGGTAGAGGCTGATGACAGAACTAAACTCTCGTGCTGATAACGTATTGTAAAATCCGAAAAATATAACACTGACACAGAGAATTTTAGAGAGATAGTAGAAAGAGGAATTCTTATTAATTTCTAAAGTGTTACATTGAAATGAATCAGGAAGTGTCTATTTATTAAAAAAAAACTTTGGGATACTATGCAATCACTATTTACATGCTGGCATCATCGCTTGCGTCATCACATAATAAAAGGTACTATACTTGGTTGGTGGGCAGACATTCATTTATAACAATAGTCACATTTCTTAAGCCCTTGGTGATGAGACACTAGTTTTGTGACCAAAAGGGTCAAAAGTTGGGACCAACATTCATCTATTTAATCCTTCTTTTACATATATTACATTCAAAATTTTAGAAAACCTAAATCAGGTCACTTTGTAGATAATTGGTCACTGGTTGTAAATACTCAATTTTTTGTTGTCTCATTTCCATCGAAACTAGTATTCAGGCAAGTCTAATGCACATTGAAGAAAATAATGAAAGAAAATAAAAATGAGCAACTTTTTTGTCCTAGACCATAAGTGATGCTCCCTGAGTAACATTTGTGGTGATCATACCCTTCATTCCTTTCTTTATATATGTAAGTGGCAAAAAATGAGAGTCTAGAATGGGAAGCAAGATCGAAATCATCTATACATACACAAAATCAATATACAAGAAAGAGCATACATAATGCATCAAAAGAGAAACCGAGATTCAATTCATCCAGAATAAATTATTAAAAATTTGGTCACTTTATTTTGAACAGACATGAAGAAAAAACATGGTGGATGGAACAGAATAAGTTGTTTAGGAACATCTGTTAGGACTTTTAAATCATTTTCATTGAATTAATAAAAGAAAATTGTGCAGGGAATAATAATGTACCTGCATCACAGTAGGCTATCTCAATTAAGAATGAAGGAACTGAAGATGTATAAATGGCATTTATGAGCATGAATCAATCTATGTAGGCCCCGATGCACCAGAGTAATGCAAAATCCCTTTGCAATCCGGTGGAAGAAGAAACAACTCTGCTAACAGTTGAATAATAGACCCTGGTGATTGAACAGCTGAAGCAATCTAGCAACTCTTCATGAGACATCTTTGAAGGTCTCTTCTCATCAAATCCCTTCATCTTTGATATCCCAATGATCTTTGCTTTAACTGACTCAGCTCCAATCCGTCCTCTCCATCAACATATTCCACACCAATAGTTTCCTTCTCCCTTTCATCCCCATCATTGTCAAGATTTTCTTCAAAGACTCTGAAATTTGTTGTACCAACAGGAATCCTTCTAAATAATTCTAGATTCTTCTTCTTCTTCTGCTTAATGATAGCACCAAGAGTCTTGTTCCTGTTGCTACAACATGTCCTTGTGAAAGCCAACCATTCATTCACATCGATCACTGGCAGTTCAGGCTTCTGACATATTTGGACGAGGGAGGAGTCTACCTTCGGGCAAGGAACAAAGTCTCTTTTACTCACGTTCATTTGAAACTCAACTGTGGCCACCAACCCCCCATTAACAGCAACCCTGTTGAACTTAGAGTCACCAGGTTTCGCCACAAGATGCTGAGCAAACTCCTTTTGGAGTAGGAATGTTGCACTCCGGAAGAGAAGCTTTGCTATGATCAGACAAGATATCCCATAAGGAATGTTAGCAACACATAGGTCGGATTAGGGCAATTGAGCCTTCAAAACACCTTCTGCAATTATCTAAGTTGCAACCAAACTACAAGTTAAAACCTTAATTTTTGGTAATATAAACCACAAATTGTTATTACTAAAAAAACACTTTTATGAATATTTTCCTTCAACCATTACAAATCTCTCAAATATTATTCAAAAACTTTAAACTGTTTTGTATCCATGGGTTTTATGATGGAATGCTATGTTTCCAGAAAGTCCCAACAAACATCACACAGTCAGTGTAACAGGAATTCGAACCTCACAAAAGTTAACAAGGAAAAGGGTGGCACCAAATATCCTTCCTCAAAAAAAATTTGGGATTTACTGCAAACTTACTTTATTCCCTACTTTAAAAAAAAAAATGATCGGCACATATCCCAAAGCCAAATAGTGGTAGGAGATGCATTAAATCTTACTTTTTAGAGTAAGTGAGAAGTTTGTAGTCCTAGTCTTGCTATTAAAAATTTTAAATTAAAAAGGACTAAAATTATCCTACTTTTCTAATTGGGTCTAGTAGAGTAAATAGGACCTTTCATATTAGTATATCGGAAAATATCTGCAGGTGCTAAAGTATATTAGTGTTGGCCCTCCATCATTATAATCTACATGGCAAAATAATTTCTATATATAATATGCCTGGTTTTAATTCATAATCTAAATGTTAAGAGTAAAGTAAGATGGACCAACTAAATCCCCCTTCATTTCACGTATACAATACATTTCGCGTTAGTATAATAAATTCTATAAATCTCCTAACAATAAATAGATTTCCTGGGGGCTGATTTACAGTGGGCTTGGCTGTGTAACACTTATGAGATAGCCAAGTAAGGCTACGGCTTTGAACCGAGTGTTATAGATTATGTGAGGAAGAACTCAAATTATGCACCTCAGAAAGTTAATCAAGAGAGACAACATATGGGCTGAGACCCAATCAAACTTAAAAGCTTGCTTAAGTTGATTGGTGTTGGTCCAATACCATATTTATGTTCTTTAACATTTTACTTTATTTTCGATGGGTGATTATTCATTTGACACATGAATTTTTAGCAATTTTCCCCTTCATAAATAAGCTAACTAAAAAGAGTCATGTTGTTAGTGTTAAAATTTTGCCTTGTTTTTTCAAGAAAAGATGATGGTCCAAGAAAATCCAATTGAATTAGAGAAGACGATGGCTTGAAGTAGAAGAAGCAAATTAAGATGAAACAGTTTCCTTTTCAGGCGATTGCGAGTTTTTTTTTCCAGGAGGAGTATGAATATGATTTAATTCATATTCAATGAAGGTTTGTTTCTAAAAATTAAAGCGTCTAGAATCCTTCTAGATCAAGGAGACCAATTCCTAAAAGGATTGATCAAGATTTTCCAACTATCTAAAGGCCAAGATCATCTCATAGTCCAAATAGGAGTTGTATTGTAAAATCCTATAAATAAAAGTTGTAACCAAGTATTATAATTACATCAACTAAACAAGTCTCAAGGAGTTTTTACAACAGAGAATCTCAAACAAGAAGACCAGAGGAAGCCAAAAAAGAGAGGAGCAAGTTGACGGTGCATAAAGAGAAGGTAATACTCTTGTAATCTAAGGCTAGATTCAAGTGGAAGGTGAATACTTTTGTTACATCAAGAGGAAGGTTAAATCTCTTTGTACCAAGTCTATTAATAAAGCTCTCTCAAGTTCTCTCCCCGTGGACGTAGGCCAAGTTTGGGCCGAACCACGTTAAATCCTTGTGTTCTTTCTTTATTACTCTTTTGTCTAGGTCTTACTAAATTGCTTTATATCAAGCTTTACTTTTGCAAGTACTGTTCATATTGTCAAGTTTCGCTAACGTCGATTCTAGGAGTCGCAACAATTTGTAGCAGAGCATATCAATTTCGCAACAATTGGTATCAGAGCTAAAAGTTAACGAATGGCAATATGTCGAAGATAGGAAGTTCTACGACAAAGTTTGAGGTCGAGAAGTTCAATGGCAAAGGAAACTTTGGCTTATGACAAAAGAGAGTGAAGGCGTTGCTGGTGCAACAAGGTATTCAGCAGACCTTGCAGGGTAAGTCAGCAAAACCTGCAGGTACGTCAAATGAGGATTGGGAGGAGATGGATCTAAAGGCGGCAAGCACGATCCAACTATGTCTCACAGACGAGGTTATGTACAACGTGATGGATGAAGAACGGCTACGGGATTGTGGTCAAGGTTAGATACGTCGTATATGACGAAAAGCCTCTCCAACAAGCTGTATCTCAAGAAACAATTATATAGGCTACGCATGAAGGAAGGGACATCAGTGTTGGAGCATTAAAACTTCTTCAACAAGGTTATTAGCGAGCTTCTAGCTGTTGATGTCAAGATCGACGAGGAGAACAAGGCTTTGATACTTCTCAGTTCTCTTTCAGAGTCATATGATCATATCATCACCACCATGCTCTACGGTAAGGAAACTCTCATCTTGGAGGAGGTCACGTCAACTCTCTTACTACTGAGATTAGGAAAAGACCAAATAAAGAGGAGCAGACAGGATCAGATTTGGTGGTCACGGGAAGGAAAGGAAGAGGAGAAGTAAGAAGAGGTCCAAGCTCATCAAAGGCGTGTCACTTTTGTCACAGGGAAGGTTATTGGAAGAATGACCGCAAACATCGGCAAGAGTGGCTAAAGAAGAAGGGGCAAGCTGCGGAGGTAGACGTAGCAAGCGGTGTAGAGGACACCGAAATATTAATGACTTCTTACGAAGATAACACTTCTCAAGGTAAAGGCTGGATATTTGATTCAGGTAGTACGGTTCATATATGTTCTCAGAAAGAGCTGTTCAATAACTCCTTAGTTGCAAAGGATGAAAGGATTGTCAAGATGGATGGCTCGGCTTGCGAGGTCATCGGCACTGGAGTTACAGGAAGAGATGGGACAGTGTGTGCTTTGGAGGCGGTCTGCTATGTCCCGGAGGCACGGTATAATCTAATATCCATAAGGGTGCTCGATGAAGAAGGATGCCGGATCCAAGTGTAACAAGGCGTCGTCACAGTCAGCCAAGAAGACAGGGTAATCCTGAATGGAGAAAAGTGTGGAGGGTTATACAAGCTGAAGGAAGAAAACTCAGTTCGAGGTGGAGTTTCAAGGATAAGCTTGGAAGGGAGTTCATCGCGAGGTGGAACTTCAAGGAAGACTGCAAAGGGACGTGAACCGGGTTAAAGTGTTGCGGGAAAGAGAAAGGGTGACTCGGGCAAGACCTGAGATGGTCCAAGCCATGGCGGTAAATCAGCCAAAGGCCCCGGGGAGAGGGTGCAAAAGTTAAAAGCTTCGTGGCACGGTTACTACCAAGAAAAGAATCAAGGTATTAATCTGAAATCTCAAGTTGTTTTTGCTAAAGGCTTAAAAAATAAGTCAAGGTGGAGATTGTTAGGATTTTGTCTTGTTTTTTCAAAAAGAGATGATGGTCTAAGAAAATCCAATTGAGTTGGAGAAGACGATGACTTGAAGCAGAAGAAGCAAATTAAGATGAATCAGTTTCCCTTTCAGGCGATTGCGAGTTTCCTTTTCAGGAAGAGTATGAATAGGATTTAATTCCTATTCAATGAAGATTCGTTTCTAAAGATTAAAGGGTTTAGAATCCTTCTAGATTAAGGGGATCAATTCCTAAAATGATTGATCAAGATTCTTCAACCATCCAAAGGTCAAGATCATCTCATAGTCCAAATATGAGTTATATTGTAAAATCCTATAAATAAAAGTTGTAATCAAGTATTGTAATTGCCTCAACCAAACAAGTCTCAAGGAGTTTCTACAATAGAGAATCTCAAGCAAGGAGACCAGAAGCCAAGATAGAGAGGAGCAAGTTGAAGGTGCATAGAGAGAAGATATTACTCTTGTAATCTAGGGCTAGATTCAAGTGAAAGGTGAATACTCTTGTTGTATCAAGAGGAAGGTTAGATATCTTTATACCAAGTCTATTAATAAAGCTCTCTCAAGTCCTCTCCCGTAGAGGTAGGCCAAGTTTGGGCTGAATAACGTTAAATTCTTGTGTTCTTTCTTTATTACTCTTTTGTCTAGGTATTACTAGTTTGCTTTACATCAAATTTTTCTTTTGCAAGTACTGTTCATATTGTCAAGTTCCGCTAACGTCAATTCTGGAGGTCGCAATGGTATCAGAGTATATAAATTTCGCAACAGTTAGCTTTTATGTTTAACTAAAGCAGTTGTTATACTTGCGGTTAGCATTTGTCCTTGTTATTTGTTGGTACAAAGTTTGATCCTGAACCAGTGAATACCTTTTCTATACACGGGTATAAAAAAAAATCAATGTGCGACATGTGCAATACAATTTTGACTCTATACGGTTTTATGATAAAAGTTTCCATGCCACATTTTGTACTTTTGAGGGCTGGAACTCATGTAACCCACAGACTTTTGGAACTTCTGATAAAACATGGAATACAGGGGTTGTTTCTACTTCACAATTTATCAGAACAGGAAACAAGAATTTCAACCTTGTGAATGCAATGAAGACACTGAACAATCAGCAGATATAAATAGAACCATATGGTTGATAAGCAAAGCATAAAGCTACAGGGTGTGTATACAGAAGAAAAAGAAAAAGAAAAAGAAAAAAAAAGAAAATTGTTTAATCTCTGTGCGGAATTAAAACAAACGGGTGGTGGGCATGCTGACAGTGAGCCTATCCTCCAATCCAAGCTTCTCAACGCGCTTCTGAAGCGCATCAACCATTCGCCCCAACCTCAACAGCAACAACTCGTCGTATCGATTCCAGTAACCGGACGGTGAGGTTACCAGTGCCGGGCCCGTTCTCGAGCACGGTATCTGTGGGCAGGATCTGAGCTCTCTTGACGATGGAGTCGAGGACTCGTGTGTTTGTGAGAATGTGCTTTCCTCTGCCGTCGAGTTTTTCTTCTTCTTCTTCGTCGTTGTCCTGCTGGTTTTTGACGAAATGGACATGGTTGGATTTCGAGCTGAAAGTGAAAGAAGAGAGAGATTGGGTTCGGGGTAGTGTAGAAGTTTGAGCTCGGAAAGGGTTGGCGGATGATGATGTGAGAGTGCGAAGGTACTGCCTCATCCTTGGCATGAGAAGCAAAATCAGAGCAGGTGGCGAGGTTTGTAGGTATCCTTTCTCGGTTCTTGCAATCAGTGTTTTTAGACCAATCTCGCGTTGACACGTAGATTGTTGACACGTACATTAATCTTCTTATAATCTCTTATATACATGTTATAAAAGGACCAATCCACATGTCACGGGACCTGACCCTAATAGCACAAACCCCTTATTTATAAATTCCTTTTTTAAAGTGGTCTACCCGGTTTGCGATGAAAGCCCAAAGAGAATTAGTGGGCCAAATAATACAACTAACAAGGGCCGAGTTAGAATTGGTCGGTGAAATGATACAATTAAAAATGGAAATTTCCTGGGATTTCCTTCTGACGGCAAGTTCGTAAACGCGGTTTCCAGGAAATTTCCTGGGTTTCTTTGCAGGTCTGGAAGGAAAGTCGCAGGAAATTTCTCTTACAAGAAAATTGGGGAAGTGCTATGTGGATGTGGTTAGGGTTGTTAAATTCCTTATCTTCTATTGTTGAAGAAAAATTTCCTGTTCTCCTCAAAATAAGAAAAAAAGAAAAAGAAACAGAAAAAATGTCCAGGGCACCAAAATCATTCCACCGTCGCCTTTTATCCCCGTGTTCAGTGCGGTTGAGAGAAACACCAAGGGGGATCGACCGCGCTGGCAGTTCCATCCGACATATGATGGCTGGAAGTGGAGATGGCAGCAATAGTGGCTGCCCCGGTGATCGCCAACAAGACATACGATTAGATTCTGAATGGCTAGACACCGTCACGAAAACAGTCACTGATTTTGGCTCGAGCCTTCATCCCAATGAAGGACCACCCACCATCTACAGAGTACCTGGTGACAGATTCTATGGCCGTGACTACAAGGCAGCTTTCTGCCCAGCTGTCATCTCCATTGGCCCGTACCACTACCGTCACTATTATGGACCAGCTTTGGAAACAATGAAAGACCACAAGTGGCGCTGTGTCAACAAGTTGATAGCACGACAGCATAAGCTTGATGGATCAAATGACACCAGAACTTTACTAGGTAAGTGGAAGTCTTTCTTCTTCTTCTTCTTATTTCACCGTCGCCACTTCTCAATACCTTCTTTAGCTCTGCCTCTGCGGCGGAGTTTCAATGAGCACAATTCAGGCTTATATCATAGGAAAGTAGGCACTTCGATCCTCCCCTTCTCTCTCTTAGTGCTAAGATTACAAGCATGGTAACTGTAGAATTTAGGATAAACAAAAAAACATGGAGGAGCGATATTAGGATTTCCTCAGTAAAAGCAGTAGTAGTGGTAGACTCAATCTTGCTCTTTGTCGTCTCGATTTTCGATGGTTGGTGGACGTTACAAGAACGGACCACAAGAACAGACACCTTTAAATCCACAATTCAAGTACCCAATGAAAATATCTTGTGATTGAAGGAAAAGAGATGAGAATTTTTCTTACTCTTTAGTGAAAGAAAAACTTTTTCAACCCTCATTAAGTCCTCATGGATTTTATATAGTGGTTAAAAGATTGAGTTGTAATCTTCATCTCCGACAACATCACAAGAGATAGAGTTGTAATCTAACAACGATTAATAAGATCCAGATCAATCTTGATTTGAATTTCAAATCAAGATTATCGTATATTATCCTGATGTGATCTTTTAAATACTCTTATTGGGTCTATTCCACTACGAGTGCCCAATAAAGTCTCAACCCGCCCTGCGGTTCTTTTATTCCTATATCTCTCACGCTCACATAGTGGGCAATAACATGCATTCTCACTCTCAAAAGAGTATTCCATTCATACTTGATAAGTGAACCGTTCGACTGTCAAGCCACTTGCAAGAAAATTTCAAGAGAATGATGTTAAATCTTATAGGACCAACATTGAACATCACTAAAAGTGTCTCATCATGCCCCAGACTCATTTAGTCACATCTTAATTGGCACATCTAACCCTTCAATTTTGGATCTATGCCAAATACTTCTTTATTTTATATTTACAGTTATACTATAGGTTTCATAGCAACACAACTTGCTAGCAGTAAACCATAAAACACGAATGTGTTACTAAACAGTCTTCTCTTGCCCTCACATTACTTAGTTTTGGTACAAAATGTTGTCTCATTAGGCCGAATTAGTCTTGACCATTGGAAATACATTAAAGTAGCATTCACCGCACCTCCGCTTTATTATACAGTCAAAAGTCACATAAGGCAAAAATCAATCTGAGGGATTTTGCCTCCCTATGCTATACATCGGCGACCTAAGGTATTTATTTTTCCTTTTACAAACTTGGGGAGTTCATCTCCTTTAAACATAGAGAATTCATCTCCTTAAACAAATAGAGTTCATCTACTTTAGGCAAGATTAGCGCTCGGCACTACAAGAGCTAGTGGCACCCCTGGGGGACGCTGCAGCAACTATCTTGCCATGGCCGGCTGGCAGCGCCCTTGAGTGATGTAGGAAGCAGGACGACAACTCTGTTGTCAGCTGTTGACATGCCACTTCAGTTGTCGACAGGCCTTTCTTTTTGCTGTCGATAAGGCTTTCCTGAGAGTTGAAGCCACTACAATCCTGTCGACAGGTCATTCAGCTATCGACAGGCCTACTGCGTAACAGAGTTTTAGATTTTATTTAGAATTCTATTTTGGGTCCAAATTAAGTTTCCAATTGATTTTCTGTTTCTTTATTTTGAATTTAGATTTCTTACATAGATTAGGACTCTTTGAATTCTTTTTATTTTCTTTTAGAAACAGGTTATACTTTTCAAGTAGGAGTAGTATTTTTTTTGCATGCCTATATAAAGGCCCTTGTATTCTTTATTTTATAAGCAATCTTTTAATCCAACTTTTTATCAATACAAGTTTGAGTTTTCCTCATATTTGCTCGTGGATTCGAGTTATCTTGGCTCGTGGATTCGGGCCGTTCTTGCTATTGGATTCAAGTAATTACCCATACCTGAAGATCTCTTAAGGTTCGTCAGTGCTAGAACGAGATCTAACCCGCATCGATCGTCTTCTTCGCTTTCCCGTCTGCGTCATCTTTAGTGGAAGAAAAAACTTCTTCAACCCACATTATGTCCTCATAGGTTTTTATAGTGGTTAGAAAATAGAGTTGTAATTCTCATCTCCAGCCACAAAGATCACGGGAGATAGAGTTGTAATCTAACAACAACTAATAAGATTCAGATAAATCTTGATTTGAATTTATCTTATCCTGTTAAGATCTTTTATATATTCTTGTTGGGTCTAACCCACTATGAGCACCCAATAAAGTTTCAACCCGCCCTGCGGGTCTTTTATTCCTACAGTAACTTTATTAGTCCATGATGTTATTTCAGTTTTCATTTGACAAACTTCACTATTCATGAACAGCACAATGTAGGAAACGCTTCTTACTTCAAACTTCTAAGAGTATCGTCATTTATTTTCAATGATAGTTACCTATAAAACATTACAAATATGTGCAGTTCTATTTTGTATCATCAGCACATGCATTATATTCCAATTCCAATATTGCCTGTTTAACCTGAGGGCTTTGAACGAACGGCTATTATGCTTGTGTTTATTGCTACTTTTTCTCGTGAAGTAGACAACGAAAGAGGGAAATCTCCTTGTTGAGGATTCTTGTATCAGTATAATAGTACATATCAGATAAGGATACTTTATAGAATGGAGGACTAACATTAGTTATTCAAGTCAAAGACCTTTGAGCGAAAGATTTTAGGTAATGGCCTTAAATATTACTGTGGGTTGTGGTTTAAATTGAAGATCTGTAGGAATCATGGTTGACTGTTAGTAAAGGCACATGAAGAGAGAGAGAGACTAAAAGAATGACAATTGTTGATAGTGTAATACCTACATCCACTGGGCATATATCACTAAATTTCTCTATGATAAAGATAGAAATGAGAAATTTATAAGACTCTCTCTCTCTCTCTCTCTCTCTCTCTCTCTCAATATATTACCCCTCTAGTCTCTTTTCCATTCTCCATGGGAGTTTACATCTCAAAATATCTAAGTACTTCAAGATTAGAATGCACATTTCATAGCCTTATATAACTGTTTAACTATTAAAAATTTGACCACTACACCAGGTCTAGTCTCAACCGTTGAAAACATGGTCTGAGCTATCATAAAACCTGTGCCTAGGTTTGTGAGTCGCATGGAACCGGACCGATCAACAGAAGTTGGAGTTCTATTGGCCAATTTGAAATAGGCAACCCTCCATATCTTTCATTGAATATCGTTAAAATTTAGACCCAAAAATTAAGTTGAATTTTTTTTTTTTTTTTTTTTTGCTTCTCCATCATCCATGTTCTCTATCTATAAAGCACAGACACTTCTATCATGAAGCCGAAACGTGTCCGACATGTGTGTCGGACACACATGTCACGTATCATGTCCATTTTAATGTTGCCGTGTCCGTGCAAGATAGGTCTCTATAGTTTGTATTCAAGCTATATGTGTAACAATTCTGCAAGTAGGAATCTGATATCACTTCCTCAACAACTGTCACAACATTACAAAAGGAAACGAATTTACTTTAGGCTTTAAACTATTAGAAGCAACTTTATTAAAATGTCAGATACTGAATCCAGAAAACTTGTTGGTGTCACTGTCAACTTCCCCACTAGCTTGTTGATTTCCATGATTTTTTGCCATATCAGGTTTTATTTTAAGATGGGATAAAATATGGTTTCAATAGATTTTTTGGCTTTTCAACCAAGCTATTGAAGAATGAAATCTAAGGTGGTTTATTTTAATTAACAGATAGGTGTTTAGTGGCTATGAAGGCCCTAGAGAGCAAAGTTAGAAGCTGCTACTCACAAGAGATTACAGGTGACAGCAACGAGTTAGCATTGATGATGATGCTTGATGGCTGCTTCATCCTATGTCTCTTGCTGAACCAAGATGACAACTGTAATGATTTCAAAGACCTAGAGGACAGTCAAATCCACGGTAATCTATGGATATGGCAGATGGTGAAGTATGATCTGCTGCTAGTTGAGAACCAGATTCCACTATTCATAATTGAGAAGTTATTTGATCTGCTCAGAACACCAGATGATGCAAATGTCAACTTAGTTAGTCAGGCATTGAGGTTGTTCAGTAACCTTGATCTCCATAGGATGGATGCTCCGTTCTCTAGACCTAGTCACCAAGTCCATCATCTACTCCATTTATTTTACTTGTCCATCGTTCCGTGTGAACTCTCGATCGAGAAATCGACACCATCCTCATTGACACCCAACTGGATCCCCAGTACAATGGAGCTTCATGATGCAGGAGTCAAGTTCAAGAAGAAACAGAATGCTCTTTGCTTCTTGGACATAAAGTTTAGTGATGGCGTCATGGAGATCCCACCACTGGAAATTCATGACTTCAGCATTAAATTATTCAGAAATTTGATTGCCTTTGAACAGTGTTATCCTGACACTCAATGTCACATAACCAATTATGCAGTATTCATGGACTGTGTGATCAATACCCCAATGGACGTACGGCTTCTACATTTGAATGGAATTCTCAAGGACAGAACTGGTGTTGATCAAGGTGCAAATGTTTTCTTTAGAAGCCTTTGCAAAGGAATCCATTATGCTTCTGATAAGAACTACCTTAGCAGTGTGTACAATGATGTGACAAAGTATCAAGGGTCCAAATGGCATAAATGGAGGGCAGTGCTAGCTCGGGACTATTTCAATAATCCATGGACAGCGATTTCAGTAGGAGCAGCTGTGGTACTCCTCATCCTCACCATTGTGCAGACCTTTTTTACTGTCTACCCCTATTTAAACCTAAGAATTAAAAGAATATGCTTTTGAAATTTTTATTAGCATGTGCCGGTGGGTTCTGTATATCCATATGTGGCTGTCCTTTCTATTTTTCTAGTTTTTTGAACATTAAAACTTATGATGTATCCATTAAAATGCATTAGTGTATGTGTGCCTCTATTGCTTTATCTATCTTTATGTCTGTCTGTTTGCTCTAACCATCTCATGCTAGATATATCAAAATTTGTTTAGTTTTTGGATTTATTTTGTTCTTCATTCTGAATTATGCATTTTCTGTAATATATTTTGAAGAAATATGCATACACAAACAGAAAATTGTTAACCTGGTGATAGAAAAATCTTTGGAATTGTAAACAGTTGGCGTTTTGTGATATTGTACCTGTTCACAGTAGATCAGCGACATATGGATTGAATTGACCAGCACGAATCATCTGTGTTGATGGTCTTCCGTGCACATCAATTGTCATACCTCTAAGGTTTTCGCTTGGAGACTGCCAGATTATTCTTCTAATGGCTGAAAAACAACCACTGAATAAAACATGCTACTGAACAAATTGGGATGATGAGCCTTCAAAGCGTTGTGTGCAGTTATGAGATTGCAAACAAGAGAAAAGTTAGAAACTAGCTTTTTGCACGGATACACTTCCTCAAAAGATATTATTTTTGCTTTACCATTTCCTTTATACAATTACAAGTTGCACAAATATGCTTCTAACTTAAA
>JAVKLE010019942.1:0-12273 GCA_034783775.1 Agave potatorum
ATTCAGTTTTCCTATAACTTATAGATTACTTGAACTCTTACAATAATACTTCAAATATTTTCTCTCCTTTTCAAAATGCTTTTCAAAAATACAAACACTTTGTTTCTTTTTCTTTATAGATTTTGTGGGTGTAATCCACGGAAAATTCTCACGGGAAAAACTCGTCTTCTAGGGATAACCTAGAGGTTTAATGGCTTGTTATAAATGTTAAGTGCAACCGGGATTCCTACAAAAGTGAGTTAGACTAGGTTAGCTTTGTTTCACTTTTTATTTGTTTTGCATATTTATCATCACATTTTCTTATTTATTATTTAATAAACTCTACTTTAATTATCCTTTTTGTCTAATTATTTGCAAAGCCTTTACTAAAGGATAAGGAAGAGAAAATGAGCTCAAAAGCTCACTAAAGTGCAGCTTAAATCAAAATCAAGAATTAGGACAATTGTCAGCTGAAGATCAGAGCAAGTCAGAGAGAAAACATCAAATAAAAACTAGTTAATTTCAGATTTTGATGGATACACATCGGTTAGCTGAAGATTAATCATGATAAACATGAATCCCAGAGCCCAAACTGAAAATCTATAAGGAGATAAAGGATTTTCGAGAGATCAGAGCCTCGCGCACCCTGAATGTGGCCACCTCCAGGATGCGAAAATGCCACATTTCTGCCGCATCACAATTAAGATATAGGGAGTGTTTGCTCCCCCTATCTTCAAACGCACTCATCCTTCGATATTTTACTATAAACACCTGTAAATTCCCAATTCAGAGGGAACGATGCAGAAAGTATAGATTAGGCTATTCTGTAGTCTGTAACTTAGGATTTTTAGTTTTCTTTTATGTAATTTCATTTTTTTATGTAACTGAGAGGAGAGGAGAGTTTCATGGAGGAATGAGAGTGAAGCTTGTACAGAGAATGACACCGGTGTAAGTAAGTCTTCTTTTCCTCCATTGTTATTTGAATCAGATCAAAGTTTCCTTTTCTTTTTTGCTCTTGTTTTTGTTTGCTTCCCTTTTAATGCATGTAAATTCAAGTGATTCCTACAGCCTCGAAACTGTCTTGCTATTGCAAGTGACATTAATGGCTTACGGTGATGAATAACTGTCTCTTAGTTTGTTTAGCTTGCCCCTTACTTCATAGTGTAGATCGAGAATGGGGAAGATCATATAGCCTATTCTTTGCTCGCCTTTAAAGAAAAAGTAAGTCATCGAGATAGATATAACATAAACAAGCGCTGAAAAGGTAAGTAAGCATTTTTTTCTTTATTCTCATTTCAAAGTATAGAAAATGATTTCAAAAATCAATCCATTTCGGTTAGCTGAAGATCAACTTTGATAAAGATGAATATAGAGCCCAAACTAAAAATCTATTAGGAGATAAAGGATGTTCGAGAGATCAGAGTCTCGCACACCCTGGATGTGGCCAATGCCGCGGAAATGCCGCAAATGCCGTGTTTCTGTTGCATTAAGTTGAGATACAGGGAGTGTTTTTTCCCCATATTTTCAGACGTTCTCTTCTTTCCATATTTTGCTATAAATACTTGCTAATTCTCAGTCCAGAGGAGATGATTGAGCAGAAAGTATAGGTTAGGGTATTATGTAGTCAATAACTTAGGATTTTTAGTTTTTTATGTAATTTCATTTTATTTTTATAACTGAGAGGAGAGGATTGTTTCATGGAGGAATGAGAGTGAAGCTTGTACTGAGAGTGACATCGGTGTAAGTAAATCTTCATTTCTTTTATTGTTATTAGAATCGAATCAAAGTTTCTTTTTCTTCTTTACTCTTGTTTTTATTTGCTTCCCTCTTAGTACTTGTAAATCCAAGTGATTCCTACAGCCTCGAAACTGCCTTACCATTGCAAGTGTCATTGATGACTTATGGTGATGGATAACTGTTTAATTTGCCCCTTAATTCGTTATGTAGATCGAGAATGAGAAAGATCCTATAGATCATGCTCTGCTCGCCTTCAAAGACAAGGTAAGTCATCGCGATGGATTCAAGGTAAACAAGCATTGAAAAAGTAAGTAAACATTTCTTTTCTTTATTCTCATTCTAGGTTTAGAAAACAATTTCAAAAATTAACTCTCTTTGATTTACTATTTCATTATATCAGTTTATTTTTCATTTTCTCTTCCTTCTCAATCTGCCACTTTCTTCTTTACTTAACCATAGACTTTATTTTCTTTTTCTTTACAAGAACAAAGAAGACTTTTAACTATTTCAAGTAAATTAAAGAGAACTTACTAAAATCTTCTATCGCTAGTCATTCCTTGAGAATCACGACTCACATAGCCACTTGCTATAGCAGTAGTATTGAACACCTTGCACTTTTATTCTTGAGTTCTGAAATTTTGTATTTTCTATGCATGTTCATCTCAATCGTTAGTAAAATAAAACTAACACAATGCAATGAGATTAAATCTTCATATAAATTGCCTATATCAATGCCCTAATTAGGAAGATTCAGTTCATGATAAAGAAATTGCAAAGTAAAATAATAAACCTGATTTCTATCTTTATATAGTAAATAAAAAAGAAAAAGAAAGAATAACACCAATTTGGAGATTGCGTCTAATCCTTAATCACGGCTTTTTCTCCGATTTTCATCTTATAAAGCACTAAAATTTCTTCTCTAAAAGTCAAAATTTTATATAAGAAATAGTATTTACAAGAGAACTTAAATCTAAATTACAAAGCTTATTTTTACGATTAGATTATATAATTACAGGCTTACGATACCCTAGTTCTTTAGAATTAATCCAAACTTCTCATTGGCATCAATGAAATTCTCAAACCAAACGAGAAGGAATTCTCAAGTAGTAGCACTCAAGACTGATTGCTTGGGTGGTCAAAGGGACAAAGTGAGCACGTGCTGACTAGACTCTCTCTGGCACACTTCCCCAGAATCTCGAAAGAGAATTCTTATAATTTTCATTTACTTACTTGTAATTTCTCTTTAAATATTGTACGTTTCCCTGAATGCAATCAATAGAAAACATGGAGGTCGGCAATGCTCGAGTCTTTCTCCTTCAGAGCAGCTTGTTGAATGCCCAAGGACTGGACAACCGACACCACAACCCGCAAAAGGGGCGATTAAGGAGACTACAAACCGATGGAAGACAAGAAGCAACTGAATTTTACCTGGAAGGTGCCATTCTCCAGTCACCTTATTTGGTCCCTCGAGAGGGCCCTCTCAAACTGCTCCAGACCTTGGAGATAATTCCCTTGCCCAAGGGCTATCTCATGATCTCCCCTCCGCAACAACATTCCCACTTAAAGCCCTGAACGAGAATCTCTTGGGATATTCCTGCAGAAGGGTGGACAGCGGCCGGTGCCCTACTAGATACTTTCTCTCTGGCCTATTGGGTCTCAACTAAAGACTTCCGTGAGAGGGACATAACTATATCAGTCAGGGGTTACCTCGGAGACATCTTCTCAGAGAACTGATCCTGTGAGAGCTCCCTTCTCGGGGATGGCAATAGGAGATTTCTTCAGCTCGATGAATTTGGGTTGTTCGGTGGGCCCCTCCTCCTGAGTCACGTAGGAGAAGCTGCTTCCCAAGACTATTCACCTACTGCTGGATAGAACTCACCACCGTCTTTGTCCATGTCCACTCCATGATCTCCTTATCGGAGCCATAGTCGAATCGAATATTCTTCTACAAAACAAAGTCAAAGCAAAGTCCATCACAAAAGAAGAAATGCCCAGTACAGAGCCACTCCTATCTATGGGCCATCCTGGACAGGAACCTTCTACTTATGATCCACAAGTGCGGATTCTGCTTCTTCCTCCTCCCCGTTGGGCATAACGAATGGTTCTGGTGCCGCCTTCTTTGAGGATGGCTCGGCCTAATGTGGTCACTTCTTGGGCCTCGATTTGGGGTCTCGCCTTGAAGGACTTGCCCTCTTGGGCAGGATAGCCCACCCCAGGGCCATCCTTCTCTATGACTGTCTCGACCACGGGAGCAAAATCTACGTCTTCCCCAGTCCTCGGGACAATGAGGGGATTGGAAGGCCGGTTTGGATCCAGCGACTAGCTCCAATTGTGGTGGTCAATTTCAATTTGAGGCAGACTCTGGACCATCTCCTTGACCTCCCTCGTAACCTGGATTTCTCTGTGCATGAATGTCCCCTTGCTCCATGAGGTTGGGACAGTTCCACGGTCCATCTGCGTGACCATCTCCCAAGCCCCATGATCCGGACGACAGTACATGTCACCCATGATGGATGTCGCCAAATTGATAATCAACCTCTTGGAACCACTCCTTACATTGAAGAAGTATCCACCCTCCTTGGTTCTTCTAATCATGTAGAGGGCGGAGAAGTCCTCAATCTTGCAAGCATCAGGAATAAACCTATTGCAAAGGCCTAAAAATTCAAGACAACCTGCCAATCTCCTACCACCAACTAAGAGGGGCCATACGATAATGGTACAGAAGGTTGCGGATAAAATCTGTCAAGGAGAACTTTAGCTCCAAGGCTAGCACTTGAGGATGGAGGTATACACCGTCAGCCTCAGGGGCCTTTGTGTAATCGGTGTCTGAAGGGCACCACTCCACTTTGACATTACATGGCAGACAAACCCTGTATCAATATCCATTGATGTTTGATGACAGTACTTATACACCTCCTTCTGGCTACGAAGGATTCTCGGCGTTGGATCAAAATCCATAGCCGTCCTGGTGCGATGTTGACTCTTCTTCCCTTTTCCTCAACTCCTATCATTTCAGAACATAGATGATGGGTTAGGAGTATGATTTGGGGGCAAAGATTTAAAGCAAAAGAAAGAAGACAGAGAAATTGCTAGACTTAAAAAGATTTGGTAAATTAGAGTTTTGTGAAGAGACCCCTTTCTCTCCTTTTAAATCCTCTGGTGTCGTCATCACAATGATGACTCTTAAAAAGGCGGTTACTTCTCCACGTTTGACAAAAAATTCGAGTAGTTACATGAATCCCAACAACTCCAAATGGAGACAGCCAGTACTTTGCACATACTGAGGGGACTGGCTGAGTGACAGTCTCGTAGACAATTTGAATGCAAAGAGATACGCAAAAATCTTCTTACGTCTCCCCGACTTCCTCCCTTTGTCATGTAGCGGCAGATGAAGGGTATGCTCGGGAAATAAACTCCCCGACCCCTTCATTCGATAGTGGCGCATGGAAATCCATTCATGAAACTCGTCCCATTCCCTCCTTCCCGACCTACAACAACAAGAGAATCTACTCACGAAAGTGGGTCCATTCTCTCCTTTTCGATCAGAGATTTCGAGAAGAAGAGATGGAGGGGGCATCTGTAGTGGTCAGAATTATGACCCCTTGTAAGATTGCAATACCTGACAATCAGAGGGGTTACAACCACTAGGTATGTGGGGCTATGAGAGAACCTGGACTTTAGATAATTTGTTGTACAAGGGACACCGTAAGAAACTTGGAGCTCTAACAAACCAGGCCTACCAAGGGGACACTCGCGAGGGACGACAAGCTTTTGCTACTCAGATAATTTGTTGTACAAGGAGGCTTCAAATAAAGAATGTTACAGAGGCCAATCTAATACACAGTCGGTGTGCAATGCACGTGCATACAGTATGTATATTACACAGCCTCATATGCAATGCAAGAGTGAAATAGACTTGCAACCCGTGTATTGCACATAGTTTTGTATATTTGATAGAGACAGGGAGCTTAAGTGATCATTATATACTCACTTTTATTTCACTTGAGTAACAATCCCATCTTCACAAAACATTGAACACCTGAGATTGTGTACCAGTTAACTCGATCTTCAAAAATCCAAGATGGAATTTTATTGCCAATTAATATTTGAAACTCACCATGGGGAAAAATACATTAATAATCTGCAATCATTTGGTGGTACGAGATATTCTTTTAATTGTTGCAGAAACAAAAGATTCTTTTTTTTGGTGCAGGATTTAAAAAAAAAAAACAATTATGTTACTCACAAAAAAAAAAAAAAAAAGACCAGTTCTGTCTAAAACTGATGAAACTAATACAAGCATCTCAGATTCCAACGGAACCCAAAGCTGAGGTGGATCTGTGCATCAAGAACACTCCTCTTGGAAATTAACATAAATATTGACGGGAAGTTCATAGATATCTTGTTTGTGCATTAAGAACAAACAAGAAAAGCTTGAACCGCTTAATCAAAGATTTATCAAACAGATGCAGTTGAGCCAAATCAGCCATTGAATTCAAGAATCCCAATGAAATATTCAACAAATCATTTAATCATGCATATGCATTTCGCTTATATTCAACAATGAGGACTCATGTACTGAATTTTCGTTACTACACTTAAAAGATTTGAATCCAAAGAACATGGAATCAGAAGAAAAACTCTAAATCAATCATTTATGATTCAAAATGCACCACTTGACAGTCCAACAGTTTCAAGATCGTCAAATCAATGAAACTGAAATTGAGAGAAGAGTCTCCGCAATCTCCAAAGAATTGGAAAAAGAAAAAAAAAAAAAAAAGAGAGAACGATTTCAATACATTTTGAAGTTCTTATGCATCAGTGATGACCAGCAGCTACACACACATATCAATTGTAATCTTCAAAATCTCTGCAAGATTATATAGAGCAGGAACGTCGAATCATCGTCTGCTCGTGTGCTGAACCTCGACTGCAGTATTGTGATCACCATCATCATGATGTTCTACATCATCATTACCATGATCATCACCAGCATTAGTCCTCTCCTGATGATCAGCGGAAATCGGCTCATGACCATCATCCCCCGGCAGAAAGCAGTGACAGAAAATCCCTGGATCACAATTAATATATATCAAGAAATTAATTAATCAGTCCCAAGAACTAAGACATGAAAATGATTATTAATCTTCACGTTAAAAAGAACGTACCAAAGATGCCAATGTATTTGAGCCACCAAGGGATCAGATTGCCCCCCGTCAGTCGTCGGCAGAGACGGTCGGAGAAATGGTGGCAGTTGTTGGTGAAGAGGTTGTAGGAGCCTGGAGCGTACTCACCACTGTTCCTCAGTTGCCGAACTGTCTCACAAACTCGAGCCTGGTCCAGTTGGGTGCGGCCAATGAGAATCGACTGGCGCAGGCCGCCCATGTTTTTCATCCAGCGTGCGTCCATAACGCCGCCCTGCGCCCCAAACATGTACTCGCGCCCCAGGACTGCATGCAATCAAGAAAAGCAACGCATATTCATCAGGACATGCATAATCCTAAATAGTACTAATTACAACCCTCAATTATTAATCTATATTTTCCTTGATTATATATGCATTTGATTAATGAGATCAAGAACAAGAAAACGCTAGTAGTCGTTGTAGTTAATTTACGAACCTTGGACGCAGGAGAGGGTAGAGCCCAAAACAAACCAGCGGGTGCAGGGGACGTCGTAAACGTTGAGGTAGACGAGAGAGGGGTCTTCTTCGCTGCTGCGATGATGGACTAAAGATGAGGAGTCCGCCGCCATGGCGGATTGGTCAAAGTTGAGGGAAGGAAGGAAGGAAGGAAGAAAGAGAATTGAGAAGATGAAGAAGTTAACAAGGTGATTAAAGGAAAGATTTGGGATCAGTGTTTCTTGAAATTCAAGCTCGAAATCGAGATCGAGTAGAATGAATTGTGGGATGGCTAGATTCTGCAGTGAATATTTATAGAGAATAATTAAGAAATGAACCCGGAGAAATATCTTAAACTGACACGTGGCACCGGATTGATTCCTAACAGTTCAAATACCATGCATGACTCGTTGGCACAATTCGAGTTGAGATCAAAGTTATTGGAATTAATAATTTAATTTTGTTAAATCAATCAAAGAGAAACTGAATTGTGCAAGTTGCGTTGCTGAGGGCAATTCTCGGATACATAGCCACTACAATTACGTAATAAGAAACTTTACAATTAGCATCATATTCCTAACCCAAATACTATTCCTTAACGCCCCTCGCAAACTCATGGGGGATAAAAAAAATTGAATTGAAGAAAAGCAAAAGAAAATCTCAAAATATCAGCAAAATAAACTCTAAAAATTGATGTCGGTCCGCATAGCACTTTTCGAAGACGAATGAGCAGAACTTGCATTCTGAACACCCCTTCACAATCTCATGGTGGATGAGAGTTTGGATGAGAGTAGACGAGGAGGAGAAGGTGTTATATGATTGAGAGCATCCTTTTTTTTTTCTCCTGAATAAGGAGAAGGAGAGATGGATTCTAATCGATGACAGAGCACTTTTGAAAGCTAGTTTTTTTTTTTTTTCGCGTGTCAAGACAGACTTTGAGTCTTCAAGTCTCTTTAGAATACACAAGACAAGGCAGACTCCAAAATCCCTGATGTCTCTTTTGCTGAAGCTAGGCAGACGTTGAAATAATACAAATTCCATTGATGAAAAAAGAGATTGTGATATTATGATAAAAATAGAGTTGGAGAAAGAAACATCCAAGAAAAAGAATTTGCAACCAAGGTAGATGCAGAGTGGAATCCTGAATAAACATCGTCTTCAAAAGTGGATGAGAACGAGGAAAGATGCTTTATAATTCTTAAACTTAGTGGAAGAAGAGCTTTTAATATCCTGAAACTCAGTATAAAAGGAGGTTTTAGGAGACCCCCAAACTCAATAAAAAAGAGAAAATTGGCCAGAAGAGAGGCGTCGTAAGCTACGAGTGTCGAACAAAGAAGAAGAAAGTTGCTGCTGAGATCTGACTCAGTGGTAAAGAGGTTAGGTTAAAAAATGGGAGGTCCCAAGTTCAAGATCAGTTTACGACCTCTGTTCAGAAAAAAAAAGAAAAAGAAGAAGTCATGATTAAGGAATGAAGAAAGACTCGAATCTATAAAGGGACTAAAATCCGAGTCAAATCTAAAGAAGTCGGTTTAGATCAAAATATGATGTGAATTTGGGTTTGAATCTGAGAAATCATAGTTGGTCAAACTAGAAAGTTGAGAAGGTTGATCGGTGATGTGCGATTTGATAAGTGTATCAATTGTTAAAAAGTAAAAAAGTGACAAGTAGAGTATCAATCTCACGAGCATTGTTATCTTATTAAGTACTGTAATATCTCCTACTTAATAATACTGAATTAAAATATTTTTTTTAATATTTATCTTAATTTACATGTTATAATTAATTAAATTGATTAAACCATCATTTTTATTTTTAGTGCAAGTATAATTTATAATCATTATTGTTAATAACTAATATTTAAGGATTGTTTATATCTATTCATATATTGGTATTAAGAAATTAAAGATTTTTCATGATTACTATAGTATTATTACTTGATATTATTATTAGTTAATGTTATTAATATTATTATTATTTTGTTACATCTCCTTTACATTTCTCCTCTCTATTTCTCTTTTCTTTTCACAAAGCCCAACTTGAGAAATTAATCAAGGCCCAGCCACTATCTTATTTTCATTTTCAATTTTTACAATTCATATTCTTTTCTTCTCAATTATTTTTCTTTGACCCAAGAAGTAGCCCATTCCATTCTATTTCTATTTTCATTTTTCCCAAGCCCAAGCAACAAAACCAAAACCCATTTCTTACCCCAACAATAATTTTCTAATCCTAACCACCAAATCAAAATCCCAAACTAATCTCCATATTCTCCTCCAAGCCAGCTAACACCATAATCTCCCCCACAACACATCATCAGCCCAAGCACCATGCCACCTTCTCCTCTCCATCATCTCCACCTCCATCATTCCCCCACACGCCCGCGGCCTCTTCGAGCTTCTTCTCCATCAAGCCGACCCCCTTAGGCGGCGAGTACGAGCGATCAACTCTCCCTTTTCTGCATCTCCTCCCCTTTGTGTCACTCTCCGTCACGCCTCCATCAGCATCTCATAACTGGCCACATCTCCACCTCACCGGAGACCGAGTCTCCACGGTACGTTGATCAACCCTCCAATCTCTCGCTTCATCGCCGGAACTCAACTGTGCCCTCCTAGACTTTATCGACAATCATCTTTGTTGGAGCAAGGTTCTCCAATCTCTTTCGTCAAGATCAGCGTGCGTCGCTGGAGTTTCCTCCTCCCCTCTGGCTGCGCCTCCGTGTTGCCATGCGCAAGCCTATGACCATGCAACCTCCCCCCATGTGTGAGCTTCCCCCCATGGGTACTCTATGTGTGTGTGTGTGTGTGTGTGATATTTTAGGTGTAATTATTTCATATGACTGTGTTTTAATTGCATGCATTACTTGTTAATTTGTTCCTTTCATCACCATGCCACATCACCACAGCACCTCCCTTTGTCGTGGCTTTCTTGTCCAAGCCCATGGCTAAGCCACCATGGCAGCCAAATCCTCCCATCCTCTGGCCAAGCTCCTTTGGCGAACACCCCATCTGCCCTCTGGCCGAGCCCATTCCGGCTCTTCCTCGTCAGATCTCACGGTGTCTTCCCCTTGCTGGCAACCCTCGGAGCACTCTCTCCTCTTCCACGACCTCTGCTGGCGTTGCTGGCCTCCGCCTCCTCCGTTGTGGTCTGCTGTCATGGCCAGTGTTCCCCCATGCATAGGCACCCCAGCCAAGCTTTTTACTCCCCCTCTCTCAGGTATTTTCACTCACTCTCTCTCTCTCTCTATCTATTTAAATGTGTGTATGCGTATATGATTTATATGTGAGATGTATGTGCACATTATTAATGTATGTGGATATTTGTATGTATATATATGTGTGTGTGGGTGTGCGTGTTAATATATGTGTGTGTTAATTTATGTGATTGTGTGTAATGTAGATGTGTGGCGTCTCCCTTTTCCCCATGTTTGCAACCATCCTCTCCTTATCGAGCCCCTCTGCCATGATTGCTCCACCATAGAAACCCACCTCGGGGATCCCGGCAACTCTTCGGAGCTGTCGACCCCCTCCGCGGCTTCCGCCATCACCTGTGTGCGCTGCCGGGCACCCCGGTGCGTGAGACTTCCTCTGCCACTTCTCTCCTCATTTTTTCAGTACTCTTTCTTTCTCTGTATATATTAGGGAGTGTGTATGTTTAGATCTCTCTCTCTCTCTCTCTCTCTCTCTCACTTTCTATGTCTTATATATTGTGAGTATCTATATGTGAGTGTGTGTGTGTGCGCGCGCAATTATATGTGTGAATGTGGGTGTGTAGGTGTGTGTAAATGTGTAGATGCATGTGTGCATGAGCATTCGTGAGAGTTATGTTTGTGTGTATGTGTGTCTATGTTAATGTGGGTGTGTGTGCTTGAGTGTGTGTGTTTGAGTGTGTTCGGATGTACGTGCATGCATGGGTATATGATGAGTATAATGTATATGTGTGAATATATATCTATACATGCATGTTAATGTATAAGCATGTGAATAATTATGTATATATGCATATGTTTGTGAATTCGTGTGTGTATGGTTGCATGTTGCAGTATTACAGACTTGCTCATACTATGCAAGCCAACTAACGCGAGACCCGACTTTGTGTTCGCTGTGAACCCGATATGTTGACAATTTGAAGACTCGACACACGAGGCGATTCGGAGATCTAGATTAGTCATGCCGTGAAGACCCAGCAGTGATTTAGACACGAAATCGTAACATTTCATGTGAGTATTTGTTTTATAGAGTTTTTTTATTATTCGATTGGTCGTGAGTGACCATCTTGTTTGTTTGCTTTTAATGCATTTGGTATTGTTATCATTTCATGTGAGCATGTTACTATTCTCTTCTTCAATAAATTCTATTTTATATTTAAATTATTGTTCTTGATGATTCACGCATGTTGTCACTGTTTCAGTTCACATATGTCCAACACAAATAAATTTCTTAGATAATCTTGAACAACATCATGATTTCAATGGAAGACCTGACACACTATACATGACACCTACCTGATAAACATATTGTACATGTTACCAAAGTCATTGGGAAATATTATTATACGGTAACAACATTGTCCTGCTTATCCTGTTCATTGACATTATGTATCCTGATTATGATGTTGTTATTGTTGCCGTCACCAAGTTACCCCAGTGATCTAGGTAACATGTGCATTAATTAATCTTGATAATATAGTAACATGATTATTAAATAACTTGCACCAAGACTGGGGAGATTGATGGAGGAGATAATGTTTGTATTTTGAGTAGACCTAGGTGAAAATCACCTAGAGGGGGGGTGAATAGGTGATGATGCTAATCAAAGGACAATTTAAAAAATTAAAGCTACAACAGTCACCAATCAAGAATCACAAGATGAATGCAAGCAAGTAAGTATGACAATGAATATGATGAGCAATTAATAAGTGCAAGCAAAGTAGAGTAAGGA
>JAVKLE010020056.1:0-10288 GCA_034783775.1 Agave potatorum
CAAACTTTTCAATTAACACTAGAAACAAGTTTAATTAGTAATAATTATACATAAAAACAATATTATTCTACTTGCGGCTCTTGAAAATCATGTTTTCTTCATGTTTGGGCCTTATTTAGCTCGTATATAAGGCAGAGTTCAGGTCAATCGGGGCTGAAAGTTTGACTTTTAGTCAAACTTATAGAATAAGACTCGAAATTAGTTTAATTAGTAGTAATTATACATTAAAACTATGTGATACTGCTTTCAGCTCCATAAAAAGCATGTTCTCTCCCTTTTGGGCCCTACTTGATGTTATAAAATCGATTTTTGGGACAATCGGGGCTTAAAGTTTGACTTTTTATCAAACATTCAAGTTAAGAGTAGAAACAAGTTTAATTAGTGATACCATTACGGACCCAGGGAGCAGACAGGTTAATATGACAAGAGCAGACAGGTAATAATCAGGAAGAAAAGATGGAATGGAAACGGCGATATTATTAATTTAAATAAAATTTACAGATGGAATAAGACAGATGAAATAAGAACTTACAGAGCTTTTCTTGATACAATAATTTTTTGAAACTGGATACAAGTAGAAGCAGGAATACAGGTTGGAAATATTGCTAAGAGGGATTAGGTTGAGGTTGGAAGTAGTTGGTTTGTAGTAGTGGTCTATTCGAGTTCTGCCTTTGAAGAATGAATTGAATCCTTATTTATAGAGTGAGTCGTAGCTTCCGGAGAGTCCTTCATTATTGCAATTGTTTGGAGTAATCTGCGTTGATGTGATTTGAGGTGATTTGGCTCCTTGTCTTCTTTTGAATTTATGCATGAGGAATCTGCTTTATTAGCTTTATGTCTTGTTGATTGAATGCTCTGTCCGGAGTGCTAGAGGAATCTGCTTTGCTTTGTGTCTTGTTGATTGACTGCTTTGTCTGGAGTGGTAGAGGAATTTGCCTTATGTTGATTGAATGCTTTGTCTGGAGTGCCTTACTTGCTTTATGCCTTTCACTTTTGACTTTTGAGCATGCGTGATAGAATTCCTTTCTTTGCATTTGGAGGAGTCTGCATGAATGACTTTTTTGTCTTTGCTGAGAAGTTGCCTGCATTTTCTCCTTTTGTTTTTTGGCCGTGGTAGGCCATTTTGGCTTTGTTAGGCCATTTTGGCTTTGTTAGGCCACGTTGTTGGAGAGTCTTTGCCTTGATGAATTCTTTTGATGGTGATGTCTTGCCATGGTGATGCCTTGCCTGTTGGTTTGAATTCTTTTGATGGTGATGCCTGGCCATGATGGTGATGCCTTGCCTGTTGGCTTTGTTAGGCCACATTTTCTTTTTCTGTTGAATTAGGAATGCCCTTTTGTCCTTTTGTTGGAGAGTCTTTGATCCGTTGGAATTATGTTGTGATGGATGCCCTGTGGTGATGGCGATTGAATCTGCAGAGAATTGTTAGTAGTAAAACTTTCTTTCTCCTTTTTTTTTTTTTACATATCAAAGGGATCCTGTCCACCGATCGGATCTATGGAGGGATCAATGGATGAAGAGGATGTGATGGAGCTTGCACGGGACCCTTTGAGTTGCTTTTGGAGTTTTTTGAATTTTTGAAATTTGAGGAATTGCTGAAATTCGTCGTCCGAGTCAGAGTCGTCTTGAATGGTTACTGGAGTTTTATGAGTAGATTTCGGAGTGATTGGAGCAGCTGTCTTCTTAGCAACCTGGTGAATTTGATGATGAAGTTTTTTGCCGGTGTTGATGAATTCAGTAACTGTGATATCAGAACATATCTCTTGATTGAATTTGTCCCACCATTTAATTTTGAATTCTCTGAAGAGGCTCATTGGAAATTTATCTGCGATACTGTAGTGTTGGGCAACTTTGTAACTCCAGCAGAAAATCCATGGGACCTTGAATTCTTTGTAGAATTGTACTGTCTTCATATAGTGTAATCCTTTGGTTTTGAGTAAGTAAAGATTGAATCCTTTGAGTACTGTAGGTGGTAGAATGTCCGTTGTAGGTCCGTATGAATACCACCATTCATAGAACCAAATTGGAAAATCTTCTTGACAGTTTGAATGAAAGGTGAAGAACCATGAATGATCAAATGGTCTGTAGAGAAATGCACGATACCAGGCCATCCGATAATCATGATAGGAGTAACCTTTTGGAATATAATTGACTGAAAGTCCTTCGTTGTAGCATATGATACCCATTCTGTTGGTTTAATTACTCTTTTGATGATGCATTTGGAGTAAGAAATCTTGTCAGGATTATTTTTGTCCATAGTATGATACAACTCGATGGAGCCAGAATCAACTAGGACAAGTTCATAGTACCTTTGGTTTTTGAGAGGTTCATCAGGAATCCATTGACATCCAATTGGTAGAATTTTAGTGACAAATGAATTGAGAGTCTTGTAATCAGGGACTTCAGTAAAAGTGGTAAGAAGTAAATGGTCTGGAATCTTTTTTGTAAAATAGGGGGACGAATCGGATGTTGATGGAGGTTTTGAAGTGCTTTGAAATTTTGAAGAAGGTGATTGAGAAGTCATGGCATAAGTGAGAGGAGAAAAGTTACCTAAGATTTGAAATCTATTGGGACTTTGAATGGGTGAGTATGAATGTGGTGAGGTTTTTATCTCATAATCTTTTGAATTGACGTTCTTTTATATTGGAGATTTGCCCTTGTCTGTACTCATTTTGAATCTGTAGTTAAAAATTTCATGAGTTAGGAAATAGGTTCATGACTTTGATATTCAATATCAAAGTCAAAAATAGAAAGAATGGCTTGCCATCTAGTAAAGATCTGCTTAGATGCAATATTTTGGACAATGAATTTGGCAGACTGACAATCAATTCGAAGAAGGAATTTTTTATTTAAAAGATTATCTTGGAATTTAGAGATGCATTGAACAATATAAAGAATTTCTTTCTTGATGGTCGAATAGGACTTTTGAGGACCTAACAAGACACCTGAATGAAATCTAACTAATTGCTCATGAGATGATTGTTGAAGTTTTTGTTTTAATAAGCCTCCATATCCTTTATCCGATGCATCTGTTTTAGCTATTACGAATGCATGAGGAATGCATAGACATGGTAATGATTGGACCTTTTCTTTAATTTGTTTAACTATTTGAGTATGCATATCAGGCCATGCTGGTGGGATTTTTTGAAGTCTGTGAAATAGTGGGGCACAAGTTATTTGTGTTTTTCGAATGAAATCAGATACGTAATTTAAATATCCTAAAAATCTTTGTAATTGTTGTTTGATCTTATGATATAAAATATCATCTTGGAGGAATATAATTCTATCTTTTCTTCTTTGAATTAGATTTATACTATGATAAATCGAATTAGCTTGTAAAGTATTTAATTTCTTATATTGTATAGGGGTTATGAATCTGAATAGGATTTTTTGTCCCATAATTTTTGTTCCTAATCCTGTTGAATCAACCCAAAATGGATAAATTTGTGTTAGAAATGGAATTCCTAATATTACGTTAGTGTTTAAATCATCTACAATTATGAATTGGTGTTTAAAACATATTGTGTCATTACATATGGATGTTTTGGTTAGTTTTCCTTTAACGCGTAAAGGAGAGTCGTTTGCTGTTACTAATTTTTCGTTTGTTGATTCATAATATTTTGTTGGAAATATACCATCTCTTATTACACTATGGTCAGCTCCAGAATCAACCATAGCAGTAAAGGTAAATTTAGAATTTTGAATTGTGATAGTTATGAATACAAACCATTTTTGATAAGTAAATCCTCTAATAGTTGAGATGAAGTTAGAGTTGGAGGGTTCAATGGTTGAAATGGTGATTTCATTTAATGAGAAGGGTGGTTCTTGTTCTGATATATTTGCGATTTCTTTTCCTTTATCGAGTTGAGTTTGAATAAGGCACATCTGGGTTTCATATGCTAAATTTTTTGTTTCTATTTGGTTTAAATTTTCTTTAATATTTTTAATTTCTTCTTTTAATAGTTTTATTTCTGTTCGAAATTCATGAATGCTATTTGGTTGGGGTTTTAAGGTTGTATTTACAGGATATGTCTCAAAAAGTTTTGAGATACTGAAAGGTTGAATTGGTTTATCCTGATTGTCTTCTTCATTAATTATTAAGGTTTTTAATTTTTCTAAATGTTCTTTTTGTTTCTCTGGGTCAGGAATTTGTTGTATCATATCAAATATCAATTCTTTTGAATCTCTTTTTAAATTTTTTGCCTTAGGTAGTTTTAAAGTGTTTCGTGTATTAATCATATTAATTTGTTTACAGGTACATGTATTGTCACTAGAACTTGAGGAATAATAAAATCCATCATCTTCAGATATTTTATTAATTTCAGAATAGAGTTGTAATTTTTGTTTAAATTTTTCTTTTATGTTTGAATCTATATCTGATAAATTGTCTATTATTTCATTAATTTTATTTTTTCCTTTTGATTTGCATTTACTTGCGATGTGACCAGGTTTGCCACATTTATAACAAGTAATTCTTTTAGATTGATAATAATCTTCGTTTGAATGTTTTTGAGAATGTTTATATTTCTTTGACCTATGTTTTTTGTAAGGAATCATTTTTTGTTTATTTTTCTTTTCTGTTGAGGGAGCCCTTATACCTGTGATGCCAAATGCTTCACAGAAAGAACCCATTTCTTTGCGTTTATTACCGTATTTGGCTTGGAATTTTAATTCTTGACAGGCTAGTAATGCTTCTTTTTTAACGAATGCAAACAATTGTCCATATGTTATAGTACTAAAATCAATATTATCGTCTTCAACGCCCATGGCCTTTTTAATACTTGTAAATACTCTTTGGGACATAGTGTTGTGATTTGGAAAATAGTTTTGAAAACTAAAAACAAAAGAGAAGAAAACCCATGGATACTTTTACTACTAATTGTTCTCACTAATAATACTAACCTCCTTGGGTGATAATTGCCTCAAGAAATTATTGGCAACTCATAGGCTTGTTCTTTAAGAAGCTTTTCAAAGCATGATCCATATGAAGTGGTTAGTATCAACTTAGCATACAAGGTGCAATCTACAAATAAATCATCAAATCCACAAGAGAACAAGCATAAAATATAGTAGGGTGTGCAAGTTAGCTTGTTGGCAAGTTAGGAGTTGGTGTTCCTTCATCATGAGCCATCAATGGCTCTTGCTCTTGGCTCTTACAAGAGTAAGGCCTATTTGAGGCTATTAGATTCATATAGGTCAATATTAATCAAGTATTAGTGTGTCAGTGAGTTAGTAGTAAGATCACCATGGAGAGAAAAATGAACTAACAATAGGTCTAAAAATAATGAAGAGAAAGGAGGAAGATTGCATTAGATTGTCACTCTGTTACAATAAACTCTTACTTTTTCTTATGAATCCAGCTTTATCCTAACCCTAGATCTACAAAGAAAAAAGAAATTACAAAAGAAGAAGAAATCCTATACTAATCTACAACTAAAAGGAGAAACCCTAGCTATTGCTCTCCTTTGCTAGATTTCTGGCCTCTAGAGAGGTATTTATAGACATTGGAGGATTAGGGTTTCACTGGGCGAGTATATGTGTCGAAGATCAGGGCCATTGGCCCTAATCTGGCCGCGCAAACACGACCATTGCCGTGTTTGCATGGTTTGATTAGGGCCAATGACCCTGATCTTTTTGCCACTTTCTCGCCCAACTGCGAGAAGGTTCTGTATATAATCTGTTTTTTGTATTTGGATTCATATTTTCTTCAGATACAACCTTTAATTCGGAATCCAGTGGATCTTTTAGAAGCTCTTTGTCTTGACCTTCAAGAAATTTTGATTAATTATCTGAAAATAAGTTTAATTAAGCTCTTAATGTCATTTTGCCTCTGTACATTGTAATTTGCACACAAGAGACCGAAAACGAGTTAATAGCAGTGTTTTATTCAAAAATCGAGCAGGAAAATATGATATTTAAGTGCAGAATTGATGACTAATTAGTATCTACTACAGTCACTGCTTTAGTGTTAGTCACAATTTCAAAAACAATAATTGCAAAAAAAAAGTTCTTATATCTCACCGGGTTGGGGAGATGGAGACAGAAATTCTTCTTGGAAGTCTCCAGGCAGAGCTGACCTTTTCACCATGTCTTTCGTTCTTGTGAAAGTTTCTCCAGTGCCTATCATGGAAACTTCTGAACCTGTGGGATGTGATAGTTCCTCAATCATCTTAATGATATCAGTGGAGGCCTCCTTCTCAGTAGTAGCAGCAGCTTCTAAAAATGTCATCAAAAAGACATTAAGACAATGTCTGTATGATGAATAAAAAGAGAGAATAATGAAGCAAAGAGTTTATATTCTATAGCAACGGTCTCCGCAGGAGGCAATATTGTCTCTGGTGGAGAGGTAATCTCCCCCTCCTCAATAGTCAAGTGAGAAAACTTGCTGGTGTCCGGAGGAGCAGGCTCATCACCGAGGTCCCAATCATCTCCCAAGTAATCTACCTCTTCATTAGATGGAGAAGGTGGGATTTCACTTACAGGGGGTCTAGTCCCTATGAACTTAGTAGTAGGATTTAGCTTCGAAAACCCTGTGGATGGCACCATCACACTTCGGGAACCGGGCTGCAAGTCCTTCGGGTCAGATCTTTCCTTTTCACCGATTGATGATGTAAAGGGGGCTGCTTCAGTCTGGGCAGGAGTATCTTCCGGCTGAAACGAAGTCGCAGTTCCCGGATCCCCTACAGGTCCTTTAGTCTCCTCCTCAGTAAAGAAAGTTTCTTCCTTGCCTATCACCATAGGACCCCTGGTGCGTCGACTCTTAGGTTGCAAATTGGCACTCGAGTCTTCTTCCTCTCCTTCGGTATCTTTGCCAACTGAAAAGACTGGTTTAAGGCCTGCCTTTGGCCTAAGAGTTTCCCTCAGATGAGTTTCAGCCTCGAATCCTCTGTGTGCCTTCATATGGCTTGAACCAGCTCCAGTAGAAGAATACTGAGCATGCTTTGATACAGTTTGGCATGATTATCTTGCAAGATGCTCCTCAGTGGTCTCATCACCACGCTCCGGGACATAAGCCTCACTCTTGGCTTCAAAGAACTCATTCATACCCTTCAAGTGAGTGTTCTTAGAGTCTTTATGGGCATAATAAAGAGGCTTGATCCCCTTTATACATGAGCTATTGATCGCGTAACCCGGCACTATGCCTGTAATAACATACCAGGTGCAGAAGCTGAGAGTGGTGTAGGAGTTTAGCATCCTCTGTGGAAGGCTTAATGTTGCACCCGGACCTCCAATCACATTGAAGTACCATGCCTGTGCCCCTTCGTACATGTTGCCACTGAAACGAAGGTTGGTATTTGGATTTCCGATATAGAGTTTATCATATCCAAATTAGCAGGCAAATCAGATTTGCATATAGGGCTCGATCGTATAGACGTCCCCCTAATGGAATACCAGGTGCCCAGGTCGAATGTTGATGAACCAACAAAATACTCTAGTGGAAAGATCAGTGAACCCATCTGGAGTGGCACAGTCAAGGAATCGCTCTCCGTAGGATGCTCCTGGGAAGTCTGGAAAGCACCTAACTAGCTGGTAATTCACAATAGTCCTTCAGATCATGTACATATAAGAGCTTAGCCAGCTAAAGCGTTTCAACTTCTGCATAAATGGCATGAAGTCTTCTGATGCCTGCACTACCATCATCAAAGATGGGCAGTGCATAACGTACTATGCCACCAAGTAGGTGTATGGTAGTTCAACTGTAGGGTTGGGTATCTTCAATTAGGGCTCACTATTCTTGTCAACAATGATATTGCCCTCTACATCCTCAAGACCTTTCACATGATAGAAACTCTTGATCAGCAGCCGCAGCCCACTCTGGAGACATCCCGCCATCACCGGGAGCATGCTAAGTGCTCGGCTATACATCAGAGGAACGGCTTGGTAGACCACCTCAGTGATGATAGCGTCATGAAGTAGCATTGGCATGACACACCTTTTTAACCATGCATCAGGAACCCCACAGGTAGAGCCCTATCTGATATAGGGATCCTAGCTTGATGATGGAAGCTCTTAGACCACATTTGGCTTGAACTTATCCTTATTTGATTCAGTGATATACGAACTTACTGATGCGTTGATTCTCTCCTCGTTCTCTGCATCTGTGCTGGGAGCTAAACGAGACACTGGGCCAATTTTGGCCCCCAAACCCTAGAATAAATAGCTTGCTCAAGGCATCTATTTTACTCCTCCAGCCCTCAATCTAGTGGTCTAGGAATAGATGTGAAAGTGATAGAGTACTTCCTAATAGGTCTCATACACCAAGGGGGCATCCTTCTTCATCAAGTGCAGTTTCTCTGTGCCAAAAATGTACTCTTTATATGGAATATCCCCCATCGTTAGGCCAAAAACTTCATACATCTCATGCAGTGCAAACCTCATCTTCCCGATCGGGGTGAAGAAAGTACAAATCTCCAGATTATAATGCTCCAGCATAGTATAAAAGTGGTAGTTGCTATGGGGAATGCCATATTGAATAGCCCTGACTGCGGTGTACAAACTAGAATGCACCAGCACTTCTTTTAGCTCCTTAAGGACAAAGCTCACCATCCTCGACCGCTACTGCTTCTTTGAAGAATGGATCCATCCCAGCGCCCGAAAATCACCTTCCAGGAAGTTACTCCTTGCAGCCATGAATTAGTTAATGAAAGTATAGCCTGTTTGTGAGTCTCGCTTGTGGGATACTCTGACCTCAACAAGCCCGATTGTAGTCCAACTACATCCCTGTTATGGCCAGCTCGGAATAATGTATGGTTAGAGATCTTCCTCATAGCAATGCCTGACTATTCCTTAGTTAACTCCCAGTCCATCTACTGGTGAAGAGACAGGGATTGCAGGTACGATAATGGAAACATCCTCTCCATGTTGGGAAGGAAGAAACATCAGTTTTCAATTTAATGAAGCCACTTGTAATTGCCATCGTACAGATCTTTCTCATCCTCATCAATAGAGTCCCCGAAGAAGAAATCTGACTTCCTTAGCAGCGTTCATGCATCAAACTCAGCCGTCCATCTAAGAGGAGTTCCCTAAAGTCAATGAACTGGCCTGGCTCAATTTGGACTGACGCTCTTGGTTCTTCTCGGGAAACGCTGGTGCCATCTTCTGAAGACTGAAGATGACATTTGGATCTTGCCCACCCATATGCCTGAAGTGATGCTTTTTGAAAAGAGGATCAAAAGAGTACCTTACTGCAAAGAAGAAAAACATAAAATTAGAATTTTGGATCAGTGAAAGATACTAAATGTTGAAGCTCAAACATGGGTCTTAACACATGAGACTCGCGTCCAAAGAGTTGAAACGCGAGGCTCAAGCGAGGTCCACGTATGAGCTTCAAACTTGAAACTTAGAATTTCTTTCAGTGTTGGAACTCAAATTTGTGTCTCCAAATGCGAAGCTCATCAGACCCGCATTTTGTTCATGAACGCGAGAGTCACGTTGACAAAACAAAACGTGAGTCTCATCGAACTCGTGTTCTATTCATCAATGTGAAAGTCGCATTCACAAATCGAACACGAACAAATAAGCTTCTTGTTGACTGTTCAATTTTAAAAAAAAAGTTTAAGAGATAGAGTCTTTTCGAGTTCCATGGCAAAAGTCATTTTTTTACCTGAAATGGGGGCTTTCTGAGGAGGATAACCGCCTATTGTGGTTGAGACAGTGGCGGCGCTTGATGAAGAAGCATGTCGTTTCCCCTTTGGAGCCATTTTGTTAGTAAAATCTTTGAAAAATATTGAAAAAGCTCAAAACTTTTATGGGTTCTGAGAAGCTTTGAAAAGCTTTGGAAACTCAAACACGAGTTTAAATTAAGAAGACGGTCAAGTGAAATGACCCTAGTCTATTTATAGGCCATTTAATGGTCCTGATACGTAGCATAGATCTCGAGTCAATCTGAGTGAGACACGTGTCTTTGGACAAAGTTCGCGTTCAGATGACGTCCGCATCCCGAAGCATCCAACGCGACTTTCACATTTCAAACAAACTAGCTAGCCAGGGTCACGTCACAATATCAAATGAGGATCGCGTCTCAAATGAGGGTCGCATCTTCATCAATGAGGTCCACATCCAAAGAGACAGTGTGATAATCGTGTCTTCATTAGAGTCGTGTTCTCTCTTTCAAACACAAGGAGTATGTTTTTTGCTCTACAGTCAGTTCAATAGTACACTGGTAAAAGAGATTGATGACTCTACCATTTCAACAGTACATCGACAAGACAAACTAAACCTCAAATACGTTCTAGACTGAGTTTCTAGATACTTATGATGATCTTCCCTGGGGGCTTCAAGCGGTTCA
>JAVKLE010020274.1:0-10813 GCA_034783775.1 Agave potatorum
GTTATGAACTATATGATTCACTAAATTGAATTTGGGTGGGGTGATATATAGGGTAAGAGATTCGGTTCGGTTCGGTTCGAGTTCGGGTTTCGATTTTTGGTCGGTTATTTCAGTTATAACCGAATTCTGCTCACCCCTACTCTACAATGCTCGGATTTGAGCCATTTGTAGCAAGAGTTAGGATTCTAATTCTTGCTTACTATTCCGAGCATGTAAATTTTGTGTCTGACCAAGAGTAAAATTGGAATAAAAAGAGACTTATTTGCATTTTGCCGCCTCCTATTTGGAGACAAACTCTAACTCTAACACCAAGAGTTACGTCAACTCTTCTGGAGTTTGGGTTTTAACCCCAATACTAACTTTCCTAGCCAAACAAGGCTTGTGGGTCAAAAATTGCAATTTATGTAAAAGAACTTGACCATGGGAAGAGCACAGAATGGAGAAAGGAGGAGCAAGAGTAACACAGAAGGATAGAGGATGCTTAAAACCTTAAACCATCTATTAGACTGAGAGATCCCCCGTGTGCGGCGCCATGGTGACCCAGGGTCAGTTAGAGCGCTCGCTGCCCTCGAGGTCTTCGGTTCGAAGCCCGCGCCTTGCGGACATTCTTTCTTCCCCCAACGAGCCCCAGGCCAAAGAACCGGGTTTGCTCCTCGGCAGTCGTCGGTGAAACCCATATCGGTGGGTTGACTTTACTTTAAAAAAAAAAAAGAACCTGTTGCACTCTTCAGTTAACTTGTAGCACAAAAATTTTATATCTTGATTGCACGCAGAATCACCGTTGCATATGAACGATGAGAAATCCCATGCGCTCCATCAAATGTTACTCTAGTTTCCTCAACCGTGAATTAATCTTGATTCCCGATCATCTCAAGCCTGAACCACAATGTGGCGCATACTGCTTTATTTTTATTTTTTTTGAGATAAAAACGTGAGGCGAGCATCCTCCCTCTCTGTGTTTCATTAATAAGCACTTAACGTAACATTCCCAAGTTAGAAGGGTACAAACATGTATGGGACACTCATACACAATTTGATCTTTCAAAAAAAAAAAAGAAAAAGAAAAATCAAAGTCTTCGGAGAATCCTCCATTGTAGTTGCGACCTCTGCAGTTCGGATCAATCCAATCCTTCGGTAGAGGAGAGATATCACGATTTTGATAATAGGATTTTCGGCCAAAGACCAAATGAATTATTCAGGCGGTGCATTTGAAAAAACTTGAAGGCAAGATGCTAAGAGTCCAGAGTCAGGTCTCCTTTGTTTTGTTTCCATTGTAACTGCAACAGGAGACTTTTCTGTGTCAAAATTTAATAGGAAAAGGTGGATTTGGTCCAGTTTACAAGCTTAGTTTTCACACTAATCTCCTAATTATCACTTTCCCCCTCAAAAAGACTGTTACGTTATAGGCTGGAATCAAATGTTTAATCAATCTTTATGACCATAGACTAATTCCTTCAAGTGAACTTTGAATTAGTCCCCCCATTGACTATTCAGAGCCTTTAATACTTGAACAATATTGTACACACACAGTAATTGACATAAAGATTTGATACTGTTCACAGATAAATTGCTGTAAAAAGACAGTCCAACAAAAGTAAAGGACAATGCCTGAAGGAATTCAGGAATGAGGTTCTGCTGATCTCCAAGCAGCAGCACAGGAATCTCGTTAGGCTCCTGGGTTGCTGCATCTAAGAAGAAGAAAAAATATTGACCTATAAAATCCAGTCCTTGGACAACCAAAGATCTATTTGCAACCTGATCACGGATCTGTTCAACAAAATTGGGTCAAAAGCTGGACTCGAACCAGAAACTGACCTGATCCAATCTGATTCAGTCCAATAACAGCAGGGTCATGATTTCTCTACTCTCTCATCAAAAAAGTTGCATTCAAACCGAATGGCTGGCAGGCCTTCTTTCTCCTACGTCCCCGTGAATTATCTTAAAAAGCTGTGGCATGTATGTTCTCATTTCTGCCTAGTCTCAGGCTAGTTGCAGCATTTTCCGGGTCAACAGGACACAGCGTCAATGGTTGCTCCCCCTTTCTGGAGAACAGGTTAAGAATTGAGAAGCCAACCTCACCATCTTCTGCATGCTCATGAGAGGATGAATTCTCTCCTGGTATTCCTCACTCTCACCTCGCTCTTCCTCCTCGCACAAGCTACAGACACCTTGACTCCAGGCCAAGCCCTCACTGATGGCAATACCCTTGTGTCGGCAAACGAGGGTTTCGAGCTTGGCTTCTTTAGCCCTGAGACCTCAACAAGTCGTTACATCGGAATTTGGTACCGTAACTTCTCCACAAACACCGCCCTCTGGGTGGCCAACCGCGAATCTCCAGTTCCGGACAGGTCTGGTTCCCTCACAATTTCTGCAGATGGAAATTTGGTTCTCGTTGACAGCAACCAAAAGGTCATGTGGTCATCCAATGTTACCTCCCTAACATCAAACCAAACAATTGTCAAGCTGGCAGACAGTGGCAATCTGCAGCTTAATAAATCAGTAGGCGTGGTTTGGCAGAGCTTTGACAATCCTACAGACACATACCTTATAGGTATGCAGGTTGGGCTCGATCTGAAGACCAACGTGAACCAATTACTCACATCATGGAAGAGTAGTATCGACCCAGCAGTCGGGAACTACTCGATGGGAATCGATCCTGATCGATCAACACAGATATTCATGTGGGACGGGGCGAAGCCCAGGTGGCGGTCAGGGCGGTGGAACGGACAGGTGTTTAGTGGGATTCAGGGTATGGTGCCAATGTATATTTATGGATTCAAGCTTAGTAACTTTCAACAGGAAGGAAAGATGTACTTCTACTACTCATCCTGCAATGCCTCGCATAGATATATTCTAACTTGGGATGGGATATTGAAGCACTTGATCTGGAGGGATGACACCCAGGTTTGATACAAATTTAGCCTCACTCAGAAAATTTATCATTACCATTATCAGATTGTTAAGAAGTTAATATATGATGTACTTTTTCTTTCTCGCAAATTCACACATTAAAATCATTAGATAGCCTAAATTGGTCTTTTTCAGATGTAAACTTATTAATAAGGGACGCGATTACTCTACCATAGGCATGATGATAAATCTTAAGACCAATCTATCTTTATCTTCTTTTGTAAAGGAATACATGTTTCAAATTCAAGAGACTTCATCTTAAATATTGCTTGCATTTCTCAAAATTGTAACCACCCTATCACAGGCAGGTGCTCACCAAATCTGGGTTAGTATCCCTCTAAGATCTAAATCCCAGCAATTCAAAACTACCTTGTCAGAAGGGAAAATGACCATTTTCGCCAAGCAAAACTGACATTATCTCCTGCACAATCAACTCAGTTTGAGATCTTTTAACTTCAATTTAGGCAATTATACACCCTGGAAGCTTCTCCTTTTCACTGCAACCATAAAATCCTGAGCAACAGCTAAAAATTCAATATTTGGATAAATACCTAGCATGTCCGTTGACCTACTTGAATATATATTGATGAGAAACAATTTCTAAGAGAAAACTGCACTTCTTTATTTAAGTTGAATTTGAGTCTGCAGTATGTCCAAATAAATGCACTATTAGAACATTAAAAGAACAGAGTATCCTTTGTTTCTTGAATTGTAGAACAGAGCACATAGATCTTGCTGACTGCAATGAACATGTACTTATCTTTGTAGTATTACCAATAGCTTCATTAGGTACAGAAAGTCATCCTGTAACATGGCTGCAAATCAGATTAACTTGTGCCAATCCTCAGCAGTCTAAACACCTCGTGTGCTGATTTGAAGGGGAATTTGACTGGGAAAAGGGGAAGATCCGTAGACTCTAGGACTAGAGTAAGATAAACCCCATTTGAATTTGTAAGAATTCAGACAAGGAGAACAACTGTAGACCCTAGGACTAGAGTAAGATAAACCTCTTTTGAATTTGTAAGAATTCACACAAGGGGGAACAACTGTAGACTCTAGGACTAGAGTAAGATAAACCTCCTTTGAATTTGTAAGAATTAGTCATATGAGTTGAAGAAACCAGGGTCATTTCCAAGTTCCATCTAAGATAAAATACTTCCAGCTGAACTATTGGATCAATGCGCCTCGAGTAAAATGTCCTAACCAAGCTCTATAACCCTTGTTCAAACCCAATGTCCAGACCAAAATTCACTAGTTTCCGATCCCAATTTTATATTTGATCTGCACCATGTAAAAGATTCTCAAATTGAGACATCTGAAGAATTTCCAAAGTCATTCCAGAAATCAACTTGCTGAGTTGCTTCATATATTTAGACCTCAACCAGTTAGTCCAAACTGAATAGTTTCAGTCAATATCTCCAAAAAAATCAGAATTGAAAACCACAGCTACATATCTATAAGATATATCAGATTCCTCACCAACCTCCTTCTAGAAAGACTTGTCGGAGTTGAGTGGTAATTCCATCTTTTACATATAAATCAAGAAGCCGCTTTGACTAACTATGATGTTTTCATTCAGCTATAAAATTTCAGGACTTGAATCACGCGCCAACAATATTCTGCCTTTCATTTACATATTGGACTTCAAAATCCTTGTAAAATATTTGCAAGAAGAATTAATATTTCTCTGTAATTGATGTTCAATTATGCATTCTCACATATTTGTAAGAAGAGTTACTATTTCTCTGTAAGTGATGTTCAATTATGCATTCTCAGTTTTCATAATCGCGCAAAGCTATGTGCCGTGTTAAGCATGTGCACATCAACTGCTAATACTTCTTCAGTCATTATATAAGAAGCTTGTAAATAATTACTTTGCATATTCTAGAATTTATCTGATATAGCTATAACGCGATGTCTCCTTAGGTGTGGGATCAGTACTGGGCAGAACCTGTCAAAGAGTGTGAATTCTATAACAAGTGTGGAAATTATGGTAGTTGCACTGATGAAAACACACCTGTATGTGCCTGTCTACAAGGGTTTGTGCCTAAGTCAAATGACGAATGGAGCAGTAGAAATTGGACAAGTGGGTGTGTAAGGCGGACACCATTGCAGTGCCACAGAAATGCTAGCAATGGAGGGCAAGGAGAGGCAGATGGCTTCTTGAAGTTAGAGGGGGTGAAGCTGCCAGACTTATCTGACTGGGATCAGAATGTGGAAAGCATTAATGCATGTGAACAGACTTGTCTGGCAAATTGCTCTTGCAAGGCTTACTCCTATGCGACAGGTATCGGGTGTTTGAAATGGGGTGTGGATCTAAAGGACATTTATATGTTCTCTATTGGAGGGGACGATTTGTTTCTCAGGCTTGCCGGCTCAGAGCTAGGTAAATTATTTCTCAGTTTCTTCCTTCCACATCTTGTGTTCTTATTGTTGCTGTAGGCTTGAACACGGCTTGATTGACAAATATAAAGCTAATGAGGGTTTTTTTTCACAGATTTAGTTTGGACCCAGGCCCTGCCTGCCTATATTCAAAACACCAAGGGGTGCTAGATAGATAATATGAAAAATTGCACTCTCTTTGGAAAGTATTCAACTAGAACACTTATGTTGGTCTATTGTATGATTAATTAATTTTGGTTTACCATACACTTTCTCGGGCCTCTATCTCAAGATGACTAGTCAATGACTTCTCATATATAACATTTGAGCTTGCACCTATCAATGAGTAACAACATAATAACTATTCAATAACATAAACAAATAATTTGAAGCCAAATACCTTCTCCTATAGCTTGATATCAATCATGCTCACTTCATCCTGTTTTTAAAAAGTATCCTTTATTCTTTACGTTTGGCTTCTGTACAAGACACAGCTTAACTATACTATGAATAAATGGAAAATTTGGTTAAGGGGTCATTATCAATACAACTTATCTCAGTTCTATTTGCAGAAAAGAAGAAGAAGAAGAATGTGGCAGTGACCGTCATAGTGATAACTGTTTCAGTAGTGCTCATTGGATGCATATACCTCGTTTGGAAGTACAGAAAGAGACTTAAAGGTAAAAGAAATAGTTTAGAACAGCTAGAATGAATGCGAAACTTAGAAGCTTCTTTTTTCACTGATGTCTTATTATTATTTTTAACACAGCATTCATTAAGCTGCAAAAGGGCCAAAGGCTCTCACTTAGTGATCAAGGTAGACGACCAAATGATTATTCTGGTGGTATATTTGAAGTTAGAGATGAAGGGCGAGATAGAGAGAGACAGCAGTGTCCTCTAATTAGTTTTGATTCCATCATTGCTGCCACTGGAAACTTTTCACGCTCGAATTTACTTGGCAAAGGTGGATTTGGTCCAGTTTACAAGGTTAGCATTCCCTTTCCCTAGCTCCACTGTTCCTCCATCAATCCATTAAAGTAAATAGAAAATTCATGCAGCTAACTTCAAAACTCTTTCCTCTCCCAAAAATAAAATAAAATGTTAAAAGTAGACTATGAGTATGAGGTACATCAAATGTTACTTAAAGACTCATATGGAGAAAAGGGCCTTGGTTGACAGTTAAGCTTGACACTCAATCTCAGAGACAGAGCTAAAAGAAAGTTTTGAGAAACAATTTAAATGAGCTCAATGAAGGAGGCTTTGATCTTGACTGTATCGTGTTCAGGCTTGAAAAGTTAATTAGCTAAAAAATTCATTGACATCTTTAAGCCTCTTTTTCAAATGGGCAAACTATTTCTTCCTTTAATCAAATTCACTTTGTAGAAGCCATCTTTCCTGGTTTTAGTTTGCTGTCATTGTGCTGAAGTGATCCTATTGCAATAATAATGCTGATAAAGGGGTTTTGTGATTTTCCTGGGTTTGTATTGGTGAAAAACACTATTAGGTTCAATAGGTTATAGGTCAAACATAGAAGAAGCTTTAATTATGGTTGTGGTTTAGACCTTAGTTGGACTTCCATAATAAATTACTGCTCTAATGCCAATAGAGGACAACCAACGAGAAATCTCTCTCTTCTTCATCCCCTCTCATTTTTGTTACCAGATTATGAGGTTATAAGTGAAATTGCCCTTGCAGGGCCCCTAACACTAATCCAATATCCAGTAGACAACCATTGATAAAAGACTTGAGACTGCTTATAGAATTTTTTTTTCCCCTCTCATTTTTCTTTCCCAGAAGAGAGACTGCGTATAGATGACACATTACTCGTGAAGGTATTGATTGATAATAATACATCCTAAAAAGAAGAACATGCACATACCTCCAAGAGAATGTAATTAATAAATCAATTGAAATATATAGAATATCATAGCAAAGATGAATGTATGTAAGAGATAATAACACATACAGTTGTTGTTTTGTAGGGTACTCTACCTGATGGGCAAGAAATAGCTGTGAAAAGACTGTCCAGGAGTTCTGGGCAAGGTCTGGAGGAATTCAAGAATGAGGTCATATTAATCTCGAAACTACAACACAGGAACCTTGTTAGGCTCCTTGGCTATTGCTTTCAAGGAGAAGAAAAGATATTGATCTACGAGTATATGCCCAATAGAAGCCTAGACGCTTTTCTTTTCGGTAAATGATTTCGCTATACAGTTACAAACCTCTCATGAATCATTGATTCTATTAGCCATTGTAACTTTTAAAAATTTTGGCAGATACGATGAAGAAAGTAATACTAGATTGGAAAACACGATACAATATCATCGAGGGGATTGCTCGAGGCCTCTTGTACCTTCACAGGGACTCAAGGCTCCGAGTAATACACCGTGATCTCAAAGTTAGCAATATCTTGTTGGATGAAGATATGAACCCCAAAATTTCAGATTTTGGCTTGGCGCGGATCTTTGGACACGATGATAATGAAACAAACACCAGGAGGGTCGTTGGTACATTGTAAGCATCTACCTCTTACAACAAGTGATTTATACTGTTCTACATACAGGCTTTGTAGTAAGCACCACATCCTTGCACCAAGATTTTTTTTAAGGGTTTATATAAAAAGAGTTTCAGCTAACCTTTTGAATGAATAATATGGATAATTCCCACCCTTTCCTCTATCAAGGAAGAAATCCCTCTAAAGTTCCATCACAAGAGAGCTCTCTACCAATATTCCAAGTTCATCTTTCTAAATTTGATCAGATTTAAATACTGTCGCGTAAAGTTAGCTTTTCTTGAGTCCCAAAAATTAATGCACGCCCTATGGCAAGCTTTGTCTTCCTCCTATGTCTAGACCCTTTTCAACTCTAGGCAAATTGTGGAGAGTTGCTCCTCATTTGTAGAAAATTGGTGGATCAATAAGGTACTCAATGTGTCCATACGTAATTTTGCCTAGCAGACTATGTAGCATCTTGTACAACATTTGGTAGCTGAGCACCTAAGAGGTGACATTGTATTAACAAGAGGCTGCAAAGATTTGGTTTTTCATTCCTTGGAACTTTCTCAGCTTAGAGTTACTGTCACTAATCCAATTTAGATGGAGGGTTTTCGATTGTGATACTGTTGATGATTGATTGCAGTGGTTACATGTCCCCGGAGTATGCAATGCACGGTCTATTCTCGGTGAAGTCTGATGTCTACAGCTTCGGAGTCCTACTTTTAGAGATTGTTAGCGGGAAGAAGAATAGTACCTACCATCATCCTGAATTGTCTCTGAACCTCCTAGCCTATGTAAGTGCAAGTTAAAGTACTGATACAATTTCACTGCTCTATGTTTTCAAAAGTTATCCAAAACTTGCTTCTTTCTGTTAATGATTGAACTTCAAATTAATGTAGGCATGGAAACTATGGAACGAGGACAATGCGTTGGAGTTTGTTGATCCATCCACAAGGGAATCATGCTCTCCAACAGAAGTGTCAAGATGCATAGCTGTAGGGCTCATGTGCGTACAAGACCATGCTAATGATCGGCCAACCATGTCCTCAGTAGTCGTAATGTTAGAGAGCGGGACTATCGACAATGCCTTGCCAAAACAGCCCACAATTGACGCAAATAGAAGCCCCAGCGAGACTGATTCATCAACATTTGGTCTTAGGTTATCGACCAACGCTTCCTTTACTGGGTTGACCGGGCGATAACAGATTAAGCCTAAGATTTCCGTAAGTTCTCTTTTATAATCAGGACATAAATGGGTTGCGTTTGTAATGACAGAGCAATACAAGGACTGAGGGATTCCCTTGATCACAGTGAAAATTGGTTGTATGTTCTATCGTGCTGTAAAATTTTGTATCCATTTCTTTGCTTCTTATTTTCTTCTTCTATTTGATAGAACAACCGAACCCATCAACTGGCCTTGTCAAACCTCCCAATTGCATCGTGAGACCTCGTCGACCTCTCTCCAGAATCCAATGCTTGATCTCGAGCTGACATCGTACCACAAACATGACCTTGCACCAGGCCGTTGCATCGGCACCAATTTGACCCAATTCGACCTCATCTTCACCGCCTTGACCTTGCCTTCTAAATCTCCGATCAACCCGATTCAATACCAACCCGAACCCGATCTGACCTCTACTTCTTAGATCTCTATTCAACCCGCTTCGACGCCAACCCGAACCCGATTCGACGCCAACCCAAACCCGATTCATCCTCGACTTCACCGATTCGATGAGTGCACACCGCTTTAACCCAATCCGATCTCGATCCGACCTGTTCACGTATTCGACCCGAGCCATGACCTTCATCTTCTTCATCTCTTCTCTGTTCCTTGTTTCTCTGTTCCGTCTCTTCTCTCTGTTAATCTAAAAAAAGGCATATGTGTGGTAATGCACAACTTTTCTCTCAGATTTTGAATAGTTTGGAGCAGAAAGGATAGGATGTGGTAATGCACACATCGATTATGAAAGAGATGTGGGAGTACTTAGAGGAGTTATATTTAGAATCGAACAACCTGAATTGGGCGTATGATGTGGTACAAGAGCCACTTTTTGAGGTAAAAAGGAGAGTAAACCCCTTTCACAATAGACTTCAAGATGGCGTTTGAGGAGTTGAGAGTACTATTTTCGATGTCTACAAACTTGAGGAAGATGCAACTTCAGTGAGAGCGCTATGTTTTCTTATGTTTTTGGGGGTTTGCCATGTGATTTTACGTCGGCACGGCCACAAGTGATTGGGAGTTCAGCTGTGAACTCGTTATCTGAGTTGTGTAGGTTACTTCACAATATCTTTTCATATGCGCCTCAGAATCAAACGACTGAAGGAGAGTCTCATGAATGATTAGCCTTAGTCGTACAATAGCGACATGTTGGACAGTTTGGTAGTTTTAGAGGCATAAGTGGTTATGGCGGTGATGGAGGTATTAGAGGAGACGGTCGCATAGGTGGTAAGTTTGGTGCCAGAGGGGTTTCTGAACAAATTGGTACACCAAAAATCCATCACTATTGCGAGGAAGGTCACACGAAGTTTACTTGTTAGAGAATGACGGGCAAGCCAGTTCAGCTTACCCGAGTAGTGCAGGATGATTCATCTTCATCTAGAAGTGTGAATATGTTCAATGAAGAATTTGGGAGGTACGAGATGTTCCAATAGTTCTAGACTGCTCAGATGATGCCATCCTTTCTTCTTGTACTGCTACTCTAGCTTAAAGAGGTAACTCTATTGCCTATTTTACGTCTATGACTCTTAGTACTTGGGTTATTGATTCTGGAGCTTTTTCATAGGGAATAACTGTATTCTATACACTTTAAATTCAGTGTCCTCGTTTCTTTCTGTAATAGTAGCATATAGCATGGTTCACAGTCGCGGTCTCGGCCGCTGACTCGGCGGGTACTGAGACGGATCGGTCTCGGCGACTCGGATCGATATCGGGCGATACGCGCAAAACGCTACATAAAAAGCTCAAAAAATTCTGAAAAAATCACGACAAATCTTCAAAAAATGTAGACATTCACATTCATGTATCAC
>JAVKLE010020295.1:67803-79329 GCA_034783775.1 Agave potatorum
TATCCAACTAATGGTCTAGTTAGGAGATAGTGCCACATCGGTTGTATGAAAGGAGATTTAGTACTTTATATTAGAGTTGTGGCATCCCCCTAACAAAGTACCTTTTTGAGAGAATTGAATTCTAACATAGTATCATAACTGGGATCTCTCAGTTCCGATCGAGTGTAGGCCCTCCACCCTGTAGAAAGCTTCGCAGTTGCTGCACGTGTGGTACACGTGTCGGGGTCCTGTAGTTAAGCCTCTCTGAGACTACGGACGAGTGTTAGGAGATAGTCCCACATCGGTTGTGTGAAGGGAGATTTAGTGCTTTATATTAGAGTTGTGGTCTCTTCCTAAAAAGATACCTTTTGGGGAGAATTGGATTCTAACAGTTTTATATACATTGTTAGCTCACAACAGCTTAAGCTTTTCGTAAAGACGTTACTTGAGGATAGCTAAGAATGATTACCTTCCCATGAAAACCACAAGTTTCCACTATCACTGAAATCGGCAATTTCAATTATATACATATATGGGACCCCAGTAATAACCGTAATGATAATCATAACCATCAAGCCCTGTCTGCATATTTCTGGTTGTCCATAAGTGACCTTTCACCATTCATTCCATTGTTGTCTCACGGACCAATTCTACAAAACAAACTATTTTCAGTTTGACATGAAGGCTTTATGCATAGGATGCCATCTAACCAGATGAGATCGGTAGTTTGGTAAACAACTAAATCAACCTTTTTTCGATACATAAAAAAACCAAGGGTAAGAGCATGGATTTAAGTTTTCTTCACCACCATGTTTCACACACAGACACACCCCCCCCTCTCTCTCCCGTGCGTGTGTGCGCGCACACACACCGAAACACCCCCCCTCCCCGACGGTTTGTAGGGGTGGAAATTTTACCCGATTACCTGGTCCTGATCTGGTCTCGAACCGAACCGAACTGTTTCAACACTGGTCCCGAATATTTATGGATAGGATATGAATTAAAATTCTTACCCGATAGAATTTTTGGATCAGGTATGAATCAAACAAAACTGGTCCCAACCTCGACCTGTAGTTAGCCCGAATCCATAGTGGGCAGGGTATGAATCTAAAAGAACCGACCCTGACCCGATCTGACCCCGAACTTAACCCAATCCTGGCTTATACATGGTTGCATACAAATATAATAATATAATATTGAATTGGATGCTAATTTTACTTATAAAACACTTCAATTTTACTTCTAAATACATATAATATGCTTCGGGTATGTAACATGTACTCCTTAGTCGTTGTGCATGATTATATTTTTTTCTTGCAATGTCTGATAAAAAACCGATTTAGAATCGGATTCGGTCCGAACCCGATGAACATTGGGTAGGGTACAATTCTATCTTTTGTACACTCATACCCGAGAACCCGGGGTGGTTAAGAGCCACACTATAACCCGACCCGACACGGAACCGATGCCTTGTGGATAGAGTTTGGTTAAAATTTTTGACCCAATGTATATACGGGTCCGATTATAGATATAGAAAATCTGAAACCAATCCGACCTGTTACCAACCCTACCCATATGGCCTCTCATTTTTTTTTTTTTTGATAAATGCATTTAAACAATTACATGGGAAGTTTATGGCCTCTCATTGATTCATACTTAGGGTTGGGAAGCACGCTTCCGGGGAATTTGGGTATGGGATAACCTATAAATAAACAAAACTGCCCCTTGTTGGCATGTGCTTAGGTTGTGCATTTTCCTTTTTTTTTTGCATCTAGCTATATAATAATTTTAATTTTATTCTGTATTTTTTTGGGGTGTATAGAGATGGGGAGTGATTGTAATAGAGGTACTTGTCTTTCTGTATATTTATCCTGTTTACATTGGTCAAATTATGTAATTTAATACTAAGATATCTAAACAGCGAAGTCTGAAGTGAGTTAGGCAACCTAGTTTTCTGGTTACTTTTCTGGAGCCATTTACAAAACATTCATTAGTCTTAATTTTTGATTTGTGGGTTTTTTTAGCGAGTATGATAAAAGTTCTCTATTTGATACACAACATGAGGACACATGATGTTCTGGTAGTGTCAAGAAGTCATTGGTAAGACCATGCTACGTTGTCCCTGCTTAATTGGCTGGAGATTAAACCAAGATGAGTATTCTTGTTAGTATAGTTAAGTCACTTTAGCATCTAACATGAATATATTATGGATAGTTTGGAATTTCTTATATGAGATAAGTAATTTCATGTTAAAAGTAAATTTACAAATTTGTTATGCTTTCACATGACTCAACCCTGAACTAATTTTTATACTGAGATTAAAATAGTGTCATTCGTGGTTTGTTGTGAACCTGGAATCTTAAGAATTATATCTATATTGGTAAAAGTGGAGCATCCATCACTGAAACATTTTGCCCAATGGTGTGCATACTAGCAAGTTCCAAAAACCAATACTAAACTATTTAATTAAAGTCTTTTTTGTTGATACAAATCAGTAAAATTCATGCTATTAATTTTCCTGTGATGAATAGGCAAATGCAGCTCATCTTTCAGAAGTATTCATTGATTGCTTTGCATGTGTATATGGTATTGTCAGACTTCACCTTTTCTTCTTCTGGGCGTGTGTGTGTGTGTGTGTGTTCTGGGGAGGGGGTCTCATTCTTCTGCATGATATATTGCATAAAACTCATGTAGGATAATGACATTTCTTGTCAAGGAAAAAGCCTTTTTTTCCTTGTGTAAACTGTTATATACCCGGGTATGCATCATTGAGTTTCAGTTTGAATATTTTAACAATTTGTTATTACATGATTCTGACATGTAGAATCTATGGCCAATATTGCATTTTTTAGTCCAAGTATAAGCACCTGATTAACCCTAGCATAAAGTGGATTGATGACTTGCTTTATCAAAATTATAGGAAACAACCAAGGGACCAGCCCTTGAATTTTGCTCTATGTCTTGAAACAACCAACGGATCGTTGGTTCATACCTTTTTTGTCCACATTCTTGTAATACGCCACTCCTTCACACTTTGTAGAATCGCTGTCTTATGCATGACGATGCACATTGGACTCTGCAAATGAATTTCCATGTACTTACTCAATAATGTGCTGCTACAAATTTTTAGAGATCTCTATTTCCTCGAGGGGATACTATATTGTGTTGATTTGAGTAGTTATTGAGGATCTAGCATACTGCACATAATTTGCTTTTAACAAATATAGTATGCATCACTGATATTTCGATCTTCATGAATATTGAAGGCAGCGAAAGAGAAAAAAGATGCAATTAAAGGTGCAGCGAACTATTTGGAGGTGAAACAAACTCTACTGTTGACTTATTGCCAAGCAATTGGCTTTTATCTTCTTCTCAAGTCTGAGGGGCATTCTGTACGAGATCATCCAGTAATAGCTCGCCTAGTAGAGATAAAGATTTTGTTCTAACAGGGACACAGATAAAGATGAGTCTTCATAGACTCTCTCTCTCTCTCTCTCTCTCTCTCTCTCTCTCTCTCACATATGATATTTTCTGATGAAGGATTTCTGTTGATCAAGTTTTCTATATATGCAGATTTAGACGTATCCATTTCAGTTATCACATTTATTAAACTTCCTAGTTCCCATCTTACTTGCAGATGGAACAGATTGATCTGAATCTTCCTTCCGAAATTGAAGAAATAGCAAAGCTTCAGGCTGGTGCCACCGTTGAACTTGCCCAAGAAAGTGTACCAATGGATTTTGAACCAAACCTGACAGATGCATCAGCAATACCATCTGAAACAGCAGAAGTATGCTATTTTAATTTACTTTTCATCAGTATCTATACAATATTAGCATTCCTCAATTTATTATTAATTTTCAGGTGAATGAAACATCCCAATCGGTAAAGGATAGATTTTCAGAGGATCTTGCCAGTAAAATTGACAGTAAAAGTCTACAGGTTATACATCCATGGCAAGCTAGAATTTAAATTTTTCCTCTTTTGACTGTGAAATTGTAAAATGAGCTGAGAAAATTACTGCATGTATCAGAATAATCAGGTGGGATTTCAGAGCATGGAAATGCTGAAAGTAAGAGCAAACCTTGAAGCAAAATTGAAGAAGAAGGGAATCTATAGTTATTCAAATTTAAATCCCGAAGGAACTCAAAATCGTGCTTCAACACCAGCTAATCGGTATGTATCGTTTGTCATCAAAATTTGTAATAGGATGAGCATGCTTTGCTTATGATCATAGTAACGTTGTTCTGCTTACCCTTCTCTACTTTAAAATATCAATGATTCTTTGAATTTTATCAGACGTCTTGAGACGCTAGATGATTTTGATGACGAGGTTCAGCTAACAGCAAAACAGCTTCACAACTCAAGTAAACCCTCTCAGCTGGTCTCGAAGAAAGAACAGAAGCTTAAGGTATTTGGTAGCCAATAGCGATTCTGAAGTTTTTGATACTATGCTCCCTTGTTTTGGGAATTTATGGTTTTCGTGGAATATAGAACAATGAGACTGAGAGTTACTTGAAATGAGTGGTGAACATTTGATGCAGCTATGTTCTTGAGTTTCTTGATTCTTCTTGTGAGAACCTCTAGTACTAGTGTAAATCTGACATTGACTAGGATTACAAGAAAATCTGAAATGTAAATAATGACTTGAACTGAAATTAGCCAGTTCTAAGATTAGTGTAGGATTTAGATGCAGCGTTATGCTTCTAGTTGACAACAACGCCTAAGAGCTTAGCTGTAGTGAAGCTTCATTGACTTCTAGCTTTCTCCTTACCTCACTCAACTTTGATGGGCAAAGGTTTGTAGGATGATAGTTCTCTTCATAGCTCACCCCACTTTGATGGGTAGAGGCTTGGATGATTATAATGATGTCCAGAAACCCTGTACCTAAAAGTTATATTTGAAACCAAAGAATATTATTATTTTGTGGACATTGTATGCCACTTTTGCTTATCAAAAGAGTGGGGACAGAAAAGATTTAGAGGTATGGAGGATGATAGTTTTCTTCATAGCTCACCCCACTTTGATGGGTAGTGGCTTGGATGATTATAATGATGTACGACATTCCTGTACCTAGAAGTTATATTTGAAACCATAGAATATTATTATTTTGTGGACATTAGAGCTTGTATAGCCACTTTTGTTAATCAAAAGAGTGGGGACAGAAAATATTTATTCGGTCTTTGTTGTTCTTGTGCTGTTCAGCGTCAAAACGTTACATGTAACTTGCGATATAACGCCACCTTAAAAATTGGCATGATCAAGACATTGAATAGTTTGCCACACTGTCTGTGATTCCATTATGAAGTGCCAATTTACACTAATGCTATCTATTCTTCCATGTATCTTCATCCAGTCTTGTAATTTGTTCCCCAGTTTGAATAGGCATTTTTCTAACAGTGACTCGAAGTTTGTCTTCAAATTAGTAGTTTTTGAACACATGCTACACACATGATGCAGTCTTATGCAATATACTTCAACTGCCATCTGATTAGATTGGCAAACAATGGCAAAGAAGAACCTACATGATAGGGCTGCTTTTTAGAAGTTTAAGATGCAGGACTCGCCAGATGGTATAAGCTAGATTTTATTATAGCTATTGGGAGTTCGGTCTCGTACAGCCTGTTGCTGCTGATACATAGCAGTACGCTATGGCTCAGCCTGTGAATTAATGTGAATCCTTCATTGACAATTTTGTGGCGCATCGTGTCTGTTAGATATCATTTAATCATAAAGTATGATTTAATCAGAGAGAGCCATGTGGGATGAGTTAGGTTCATTTATAAGGAGTCCATTCAGTAGAATTTGTAAGTGAGCATAATCATGCATCTGACTGATTTAATGGAATGCACTAGAACTTTGAAGACAAAACCTGAACCTGATGTTTTTTTATAATTTTTTACATTATTCACCAGATGTTTTCTTGGAAGATAAAATCTTTTTAGATAAAAACGCTAGAAATGCTAATATTGTGTATTCATATGTTAGGGTTTCATTTTAAATGTTATTACTACATATACTTCAATATTTCCAAGTCAGATATTTTGGTTGTGTTTTTATGTATGATGAAAACAAAATATAAAAAAAATAAAAAAATGGCCCTCCCCCTTAAATTCTTTATTTCAAAGGGTGATTTAGAGCAGGACATAAGATTTTATAGTTACTCGTTAAACACTCTTAAACATATATGGGATGAAGTAATTTGCTCTACTCGAGTGATCATTTGCAATATTATAAGATAAATGTAAGCTAGTACACGGAGTGTTGGCATCTCTTTTGGTAGCCTTTGATGTAACTATGCCTAATTGTCACCAGCTACTTTGTATAGCAGTTGGTAAGGACAGCTTAGAAGTGTTAGAAAGCAATCTACTGACAATGTAGCCCTGTAGGCATACAAATGCAATGTTTTGCTTCTTTGAGAGTATGGTTTTTTATTATTACATGAATTAATGTTTGTTATGCTTTGACTTGATAACATATGTCCCCCCTCCCCGCGGCAAGTTTCTAGTAATCGACGAATAGCAGTATTTTTTTATCTCCATTGAAAACCATTAGCTTCATTTTTCTATTAATAAAATAATACAGTAATTTTTATCTCTATGATATTAGGAATTTTGATTATGTCGCATTCAAACACATTTTCTTTGATTTTTTTTATTTTTAAAATATTTGCAAAACTGTGTATGCATTCAAATGCATTGTTGTATCTGATTGGCATGCTTGTACGTCCCAGGCTTGAACTCATATTTCAATTGTTGAATTTTCATTTGATCATGCTTGTGGTATTTTATTAAAGGCAAAATTCCAATATATCTGCCTCATATTCTCGAATATTTCTGTCCGTTTCATGCTCTTTTTCCTTGCCTTGGTAGCTTCTATTATTACTAACACGCTATTTGAAATTATTGCTTTTCAAGTTTGTTTCTGGTGATGATGACTTGCCTAAAAGGGATGATATTGGGGAGAGGCGGAGAAAATTTGAACTCCGGGTACTCGGTAGAGCTGGAGCCACAGCAATAGGTGATGATGACAATAATACGGAGGATGAAGAGAATGGTGTCGATATTACCATGTCCACTGATGTTACTGCCCTAGAGGATGATAAAGAGGCAACAGAATCTGAAGATGAATTCTATAAAAAGGTAAAGAAACAACGGGCCAACACACTCGTGGCTAAAGCACAGCTATACTCGAGGTATATTTACTCATTCTCGTATTAGTTAATCATCTCCACCTAGTATTTTAATGTTAGAATAGACAAGAATTGCCTGATGCCTCGTGTTGTTTTCATACCTATAGAACTCCGACAGTTCCAAACAAATCACTGGAACTCGCAGAAGATGAGAAGCGGCAGATTTCATACCAGGTCAGTTGTAATTCTGTTTACTTTGCGCGGAAAACATCGAATCTGCCAGATTTCTGCTATTTTCTAATATTGAAATTTTACGGAATAAAATTGTTTGCCAGATGGAGAAGAACAGAGGGCTCACTCGTAACAGGAAGAAACTCTTGAAAAATCCGCGAAAGAAGTACAAGGTAACTGTAACCCGATTTCAACTTATACTTCTACAAGTATGAAATATAATTAGATTCTGATTATAACCATTATTGTTTTTCAGATTAAGCACCAGAAGGCAGTTATCCGGCGCAAAGGGCAGGTACGGGACATCAAGAAGCCTGCAGGGCCATACGGCGGTGAGACCTCTGGAATCAACATCAACGTTAGCCGCAGCACGCGGTTTAAAGGTTAAGGGAGCGGCCGTATGTAATGCAATGCAATTGCGATTTTGGAACTTGAATGCTCTAGTTTCTGTTGTAAGTGTGTTCCAGTCAAATGAGTAAACGAAAGAAAAATATTTATTTGTATTTGATTTACAAGTGTATCATCTGTTTGGGTTAGTGAAAGAGTTTGATTTCTGTTTACAAATGTTAAAGAGCTGCTGCCCATCTCTTCTTTCAAATTGTATGTGGTTTCTATTTTTTTTTTTTAAATATATAGATATTCTAGAGCGCCTGCAATCACTTTCAGACTAATTCTTTGTATACCACAGTCCCCCCTCGACTGTAACGGGGAAATTTCTGGGCATAGTCTCGTGGGTATGTCGTCTTTTATGAGATTTGATTTGGTGTGTATTGTGAAGCAAATTTAACGACTTACTGATGAGCCACGGTTGACATGCTGGTTTTTACTTGATATTCTTGTATTGTAAAGTGTGAGAACAGTAGTTCAACATTTTACAAAGGCAAAATAACAAGAACTTCCCATGCTTGGATATTAGATGTGACACATACTTTTTTTAGGCTAGAGCTTAGTTAGGGGACATGGCTTTTGTGCCCGTCTTTAAATTCTGTGTTTTTTTTTGCCTGACAAGGTTGCACCAAATCCAAATGGGAATCTGAACCATTTCAAACATCCAAATGGGAATCTGACCCATTTCAAACATTTTAATTTTAGTATGTTAAAAAAGAAAAAAGAAAAAAAAGGAAAAAAATACATTCTCTCCTTGCACATGCCACGTGGCACATAGACCTTGTCAATAACTCAAGCTTTCTCGAAATAATCCCCAAGAAGAAAAAAACAAATATTCACCACAAAAATAATAATTATAATACAAACTATTATTGTTATTTTTTTTTATTATTTTGTATCCTTTTCCTCTTGTCCCTCAGCAGCCTACGTTGCTCTCAGCCGGCCATTAGTGCGCCACTCATATCTCCCCCACAGGATAAATGATCACTCATTAGGGAAACCCAACTGTGCAAGCAAAAAAAATCGCAAAAACAAAAACTCATCATCGCCATGGGAGCTGAGGACGAGAAGAAGCAGCTAAATCAGAAGAAAGATGCAATCTTGGCCGTCAATCCAAAACCCAACAAGGGATTGATCTCCTCGGCAGTGGACTTGATTGAGAGTGCCATTGTCTACTTCATGTATGACAAATCCAAGCCCCTTCACTGGCTCTCTGGGAATTTTGCGCCTGTGAAGGATGAGACCCCACCTCGTGCTGATCTCCCAGTTCGAGGCTCACTACCTGTAAGCGGTCGGATTGAAAAAGATTGCTTTTTGTAGTGTTTTGGTTTCTGGGTTTGGGTTTGTTTGTTGATTTAATTGGTTGATTTTTGCAGGAATGCTTGAATGGGGAGTTTGTGAGAGTTGGGCCCAATCCGAGGTTTATGCCTGTGGCTGGATACCACTGGTATGGATTTTGATGATTGATGTGAATTTTCATGTCCCCATCATTTTTTAATGAGAAATTGAGGATTCTGGCGAATTCTGTTACTTGAATTTTTAAGCTGATTTGCAATTTGAACAGTCTTACAAGAAAAATATTTGTAGTTAGGGTTATTTGCAACTTGCAAGCATGGGAGGCTTTAATTTGCATTCTTTGTTGAAATCAGATAAATTCTCATCATAGTGCTTTGTTTTCTTGAAGCAGTATAAGGACTATATGGTAGTATTTCTTATATCTTTTTTCCTGTTTTTGTGCAGGTTTGATGGAGATGGGTGAGTGCTGTAGTTACTGGAGGTTTCAAATTGTTTAGCTTTTCAAGTACCATGGTTCAGTGATATGCAATATATATATTAGAACAAGTGTGATGAATTTGTTTCTGTTATCTAATTTCTCAATTAAAGTGTAGAATTAACACTTATTTGAACAACCACATTCAGATATTAGATTAGTGTTCTGCCATTCTAGTATGATAGATGAGGGAACTCATGCATGTTTGTGACAGTTTCAAAGTACTTTTTTGCTAAACAAAGATGGGTTAAAAGCATGAGTACTTCATTTTTCTGCTAATATTCAAGTTTTCATAAGCTCAGCACTGCGCCAAATGAATTTCCTGCTAAAAAAATGGCAGCCTATTCATATCATATTGTTAGTTGTATCTCATGGATCATTCTTTTCTTGTTATCGTTGACATAGTTTCCATTTGTTCTCAATTTTTGGTCACGTTTAAGAGTCTGGGGATAAGGGAAGAGCATGCAGACAATAAGAAGATAGGACATATGAAAAAGAAGATAGGACATATGAAAAACGAGGAGAAAGAAAAACACCCAACAAAGAACACGAATTAAAATCATCTCATATATATCCCTCTGGTGGTAATATCCATTTATGGTACCAGAAGGAAGGGTTATGCTCACTATTTAGGCCGTCCGTTTTTCTCCTACTTGATGCATGGATAAAAAGTATTCAAAACACTTGATTTTTGATTTATAGATACTTGAAATAATATAGATCAACTTCAACGGAGTGGATCTTGTATTCGAATGTCGGAGGTTTGAATTTGAGTGAGAAGGATTCGAGCTTGAATTTTTTTGGAAGGACACAAGTGTGTGCGCGTGTATATATATATGAGAAAAATATACCTCAGCCACCAGCTGAGAGTCTCTCTCAGCTGGCGATGAAGTGGCTGAATCTCAGCCCCAGATCGGGCCTGAGATGCGAACAAGTAATATTTTACAAATAAACTCCTCTCTTCCCCACCTCAGTTTCTCTCCTCTCCTCGATTCCCCTCCCCCCGATCTCAGCCTCTCCCCCAAATGTTGTCGCCGCCTTCTCGTCATCGTGGCCGCCCTGACGAGCTCGCCACTGCCTTATGGACCTCACCACCGCCCTAACAAGCTCGTCACCGCCCCATCGAGCTCGTCTCCGCGCTGACGAGCTCGCCTCCGCTCCATCAATGTCATCGTCGCGCTAACGAGCTCGTCGCGAGCCCGTCAATGTCGCCTCCGCACCATCGAGCTCATCTCCGCCCCCATCGATGCCGCCTCCGCCCCATCGTCGTCGCCCTGCCGCATGCGCCCCATCTATGTCTTCGACGTCCTGACGAGTCCACTATGACCCTCTACACCCCTGATTGTAGTGCATTGCGACCAGGGGCGATGCTGAGGTGCTGAGGTTGGATCGGAACTGCGAGAAGAGGGAAGATGATAGGGAGGCCGGTGACGACTTCCGATCTCGTCCTCGTTGTTCTTTATTTTTTGTTGATGATGAGGGAGAAGGTGAGAAACGAAGAAGACGATCACTGCGACCATGGTCGCAGTGCATTGTGACCAGAGTCGGTGTTGAGGTTGGATTGGGACTGCAAGGAGAGAGAAGACGAAGAGAGGTCGGCAACGACCTCTGATCTAAGGACGAGGGCTACGACATCCAACCTCTGATCTCATCTTCATAGTTGCTCGTTTTCTATTAATAATGAGGGAGAAGGTGAGAGAGAGAGAGAAGACGACCACTGCGACCATGGTCGTTGCACTGTGACCTGTGATCAAAACCTCGTTATTGTTTATTTTCTGTTGATCACGAGGGAGAAGGTGAGAGGGGGAGAAGACGACCATCGGCCTCCGATTTGCAACCAACACAAATTACAATTCAACACCAATTACAATCCCAAAAAAGAAATTTTGCTCACACATACTTTTAACAGTGATGAAACAACTTGAGTTGCAGCCTTGACCGCAGTATTTTATAACTTATTTTTCATTTTTGCGACCAAGGTCACAGTCTTTTTATTAATAAATTTTAATTGGAGACTTTTGGTCGC
>JAVKLE010020991.1:6551-19124 GCA_034783775.1 Agave potatorum
AATTAGGTTGCAAGTGAGTGGTAGTTGAGTTGCGTGAGTCTTTTACGAATTACGGTCCAAACAAACGCCGTAGTTGTAATTGGGTTGTAAGTAATTTACGAATTACGGACTTTTACGCCTTATATGGCGAAACAAACAACCCCTTAATAGAAAACAAAGTAATAAAAGAATCCTAAATCTAATAAGAAAAAACCAATAAAAGAGTCATAAACCTATTAAGAAACAAACCAAAGAAACAAAGTAAAGAAAGAGGAAACTAAAAAAATAAGAAAGCCTAATACAACCAGAACTCCCCTACATCAATCCCTTCCACTTCCAAAGAACCCGACCTCGAGTTAAGATCGAGATAAAGCTTCTGCTCTGGATGATATTGAAAAAGATTTGTCACATTGAAAGTCTTGGATATTGACATATCATCTGGAAGATCAACAACATGAGCATTATTATTAATCTTCTTCAGAATTTTATAAGGACCATACTTCTTGGGCTTCGACTTGTTATAAGACCTAATCGGCAACCTCTCGTTGCGCAAAAACATCATAACCATATCTCCTTCAGCGAACACTTTCTCCCGCCTATGCTTATCAGTTGCAGCTTTGTAGACATTAGCTTGTTCTAGCTTATCCTTAACCTCTTCCTGAATAGATCACGCGTGTTCTGTCATAACATTGACTGCACTACTAACCTTCTCTCTAGCAGGTAACTGAATCAAGTCGAGTGCATAACATAGCACTTTTCTATAAACAACAACAAAAGGAGATAAATCAGTAGACCAGTGAACAATGCTATTATAACCAAATTCTGCTTGCAGTAAAGCCTGATCCCATTGCTTAAGTTTATCTCTATAAATACTTCGAATCAGATTCCATAAAGTATGATTTACAGTTTCTATTTAACCATCTGTTTTAGGATGTGAAGTACTGTTGTACTTCAAGCAAGTGTTAAACCTACGCCACAATGTCATCCAGAAAGTAGCCAAGAATTTGCTATCTCAATCCGATACAATGAAACTCGGTACACCATGCAGTCTTACAACCTCCTGGAAGAAAAGCTTGACCCCATGCGAAACATCTGAATTGTTTCGACAGGAAATAAAATATGCCATTTTTGAAATTTGTCTACTGCAACAAATACTGAATCCACTCTCCTTTGTGTGCGAAGAAGTCCTAATACAAAATTCATAGTCAAATCCTCCCATATATCATTTGGAATCGACAAATGAGTGTAAAGGCATGTATTTTGAGCTTGACCTTTTGCAGCTTGGCAGTCAGGATAGCTCCTCACGATAGTAGCTACATCTTTCCTCAACTGCGGCCAGTAGTATCTGTTTTTCACACTCTGTGTATTTTTGTTTCTACCCAGATGTTCTCCAATCCCTCCACCGTGTAAACCCTAATTAACTTCAGATGGTTCACAAGTGCCCTCGAAATAATGTTCTCGCAGCTTCCATTGTCGATGACAAGATTGCACACTTTCTTGTTAACAGAACACTACGCATGAAAATTTTGATGTCTCTGTCCGGTATCTTGTACTTTTGGAGTCCATAGTAGTTTTCTGCTTACAAATGAAACATGATCTTTCTTAAATTTTATTAAACTTCAAGATGTTTACGAAGAGTTTCAAACATTGTTCATACCTTCCTTTGCCCACTTCAGAAGATACATGGGAGGATTTGAGTATGAATTTTATTAAACATTTTCCGATCTGCATCAAACAAATCTGCATGCTAGATTTCGTTCCAGCGCTGACATACCTAGACAAAACGCTAGGTAAAAGAACTCTGAAATCTACCAGAAAAGAAAGAGAAAATTTGTCAAATTTTATTAAATTTCAAAATGTCTGCAAAGAGTTTCAAAGAGTTTTTATATAGACAAGACTAACAAAAGAGTCAAAAATCTAATAGGAAATAAACCAATAAAAGAGTCCTAAATCTAGCAGAAAACAAAGTAAAAAAAAAAAAAAAATTCTAAATCTAATGGAAAACAAACTAGTAAAAGTTTCATAAACCTAATAGAAAATAAACCAAAAAAACAAAGAAAATAAAATAAAAACTAAAAATAAGAAAGCTTAATGCAACTAGAATTCCTCCAAGCGCTCCTCTGCATCAATATAAGTTATACTTCAGCAATTCATTGTAATAGCTCACTAGAGAAGTCCAAGTCCATTCAAGGTTAAGCCAAGCCAAGCCCACGGATTTAAGTTCTCAAATGCAATTTTGTGGAATTTTCTCATTATAAATTTTCTACCTACCAAAATATATTTTAATGTGTGAGATTCATCCTATTTCATTCTCCGTTCTTGCCAGCTTCTCACCAGGCTGCCCCATAAGCTGCTCAGCCTTCAGTACATTAACTGATCAAAACACACAATAGAAAATAGAAAGGGGCAAAAAAAACAGAAAATTAATAATGAAATGAAATGGAAAGGGTTTCTTTTATTCACCGTCTTCTTCCTCATCATTTTTTCCCTTCTATTTTAGATTCTTGATTTATCCCGCTCAACGTGAACCTTAATCTTTTTTGTTTTTCTCAGGAACTTTTCAATCAGTATGACACAGCTATCTAAGTATATACACAAGTTGAATTTTAAAAAAAAAAAAAAATTGGTGCCTCGAACAGAGAGGGAAAGAGAATTTTTTTAATAATGTCCAATTGTATTGTTAATACCGTACTTTATTATATTACTATTAAATTGACAAATTAAACCGCTAACAATTCATGAAAATAAGATTAATGCAGCACAATGTAATATAACATTAAAACATTTTCCTAAGATTTTGGATCCTATTGAGGTTGGGAGTGAGAGAGAGAGAACTAGGTCTGAGACAAGTTGGCATCTTTTCCCACAACGAATTCGTCGATTAATTCGATGCCATCCTCTGCTTCCTTGGAGATGCTACTTGCCGCTCCTTTGTTTGCTTCTCATTGTGTTTATTAATATATAAAGACTGATATTTTGCAAATGAATCCTTAACAATTGCGCAATTTTTAATATTTTTCAATTTTGTGTCTCAGCTTATCCACAAAAAGCAAATCCAGTATGCATAATAGTTGCGAAACTATGCTCATAATTAAGTTTATCCTGGTGATTTAAACGTGATTATAGCTGTTAGATTATAATATACACATAACTTTCATATATAACTTTAGATTAGAGTTTATTACTTCCTTGTTTAATTTTGCATACATTTCACGTGACTTTCCTAATTTTGCATACATTTCACGCTTCAAGCATTAATCGGGTTCGGTCAATTTCTCCCATTTTTCACCCGAATCCGAACCTTCACCAACTTGCACTTGTATAATACAAAAGGAGTGCAGAGCAAAACTCTCTCCCCCCTCCTCATGGAATCTTCTCTCCTCCTCCATCATGGAGGCCTCACACAAAAGCTCGTCACCGGGCTCCGGAGGTCGACCCGTAACCCGAAACCGGTATCTCCTTATCGGGTCACCGCAGTCATGGCAAAGCCCGATAGCGTTGTTGCTGCCACAGGCCCTAAGAAAACTACTGCAGAGATCCAGAAGACGGCGTACAACGACAACTGGTTTGATCGTCTCGCCATTGATCACCTCTCTCAGAGCGTTCAAGCCACAACGGGTTCGGATCTTCAGCTCCGAAAGCCCATTTCAGATCACAGGAAACTGGTTATGTTAAGAGAGTGATTAAGTTAATTATGATTGCTTGCAGGTATTGAGAACGAGAAGGAAGGGTATGAGAGCTTGATCGCGGCGGCGAGCGCGGCGGCGAGGAGCTTCGAAGCGAAGGAGCAGCAAGAGTTGGTGGCTGAGGCCCTCAAGAAGGCCTTCCCTAGATCCATTCTTGAAATGGTGAGATTAACTAATCATTCTTTTTTTTTTTTTTTTTGATTAAAAAGGATAATTATGTTCATGATGATCTTTCCTTGCTTAAATATTTACCCACCAATTAGTTTGAAAGTTTCTTTTCAAATTCATACAATATTATTTGATATTTGCATGACTAAGAAAAATGATGTATCTGTAATTTGGTTTCTGCAGTTGGAAATATGTTAATTATTGGATTATTCGAGGGCAGTTAAAGCTTTGTTAGAGAGTGTTTGGAATCCAATTTACAGACAACAAACATGTCTAACTAACAATAAAATTTGCACATAATTTTTTAAATTAATTAGAAGAATATGTTTTGTTTCTACTTTTTCTTTGAGAGAAGCAACAAGGTATCAAATTTGAAAGCTCTGTTGAATTAATTAATTAAGATGAAGAGTACAATACTTACTTTTCTTTTCTTTTCTTTTCTTTTTTCTTTTTATTTTGTTTACGGATGTATACATCTCTATAGAATATTTTGTTGCACATTATGGACAAAGTTTGATATTTGGAAAGAGGAGATACAGAGAAGGGAAGATTTTCTCTCTCTCAAACTGAACGTAGGAGATGAAGGGCAAAATAGGAAAAATTTTCTTTTTATTTGTGTCATTTACAAGGTGAGATTTACCCTCAAGTTGCCACTTGGCCAATCCTTAGATCAAGATGATCCTAGCCCTAGATCTCTCCCCCACATGCACACCTACACCCTCCACTATCTCCAATATAATACTTAGTATACCATATATTTAATTAGGTATTCATGATTTTTGAAATACCCATGATATACTCTTATTTATACTAGTACCATATATATACTAGCATAGGGTACCCCATACACAAAATTCCATGTACTCCCTATATACCGTATTTCCATTATGAAAGTAATTCATTTATAACAAAAATTTAACCTTTGGTATTATTATTAGTATTTTGAGGATAAAGAAAGAGAGAAAAGAAAATTTAAAATGAATCCCTTTGACCGATGATCAATATAATTAGGAGTTGCAAATATATAAGTAAAAGAAAAAAAATCGGCTGTTACATTTCTACCCCCCTTAAGGGAGCTTCGGCCCCGAAGCTCAACGCACCTTGAAAAAGCTGTGGGTAGGTTTTTCGCATTCCCTCCTCTGGCTCCCAGATAGTTTCTTCGATCTCCTGGCTCCTCCATAATATCTTCACCAAAGGGATCGCTTTGTTCCGTAATTGTTTCTCTTTACGATCTAGAACTTGCACTGGCTCCACTGTATATGATAAGTCCTCTTGGAGTTGTAGTGGTGAGTAACTGAGGACATGACTGGGATCTGGTATGTATTTCCTTAATTGCGACACATGAAATACGTTATGTATTTTCTCAATTTCTGGTGGCAGGGCTAACCGGTAGGCCAGTGGTCCAATTCTTTCCAATATCTCAAAAGGTCCAATAAAACGGGGATCCAACTTATTTCGTTTGCCCATGCGTATCACTCCTTTCATTGGAGATATTCTAAGGAAAACTTTGTCACCTTCTGCAAACTCCAAGGGTCTCCGACGCCGATCTGCGTATGCCTTCTGTCTGCTTTGGGCCGCCTTCATTCTCTTTCTTATTATTTGAATTTTCTCTGTTGTTTCTTGAACTAAATCGGTTCCGAACAATCTCCGGTCTCCCATCTCTTCCCAACAAATTGGAGATCTACATTTCCTTCCATACAAAGCTTCAAATGGCGGCATCCCTATAGTTGACTGGTGACTATTGTTATATGCAAACTCTACTAGTGGTAGGTACTTTTCCCAATTGCCTCCGAAATCCAATACGCATGCCCTCAACATATCTTCTAATATTTGAATAGTTCTTTCTGACTGCCCGTCAGTTTGCGGATGCGCAGCTGTACTTGGATGCAGTTTAGTGCCCAAAGCTTGGGATAGACTGACCCAGAGCCTTGACTGGAACCGAGGGTCTCGATCTGACACAATTGTCTCAGGTACTCCATGAATCCTGATTATCTCTCGGAGGTAGATTTGGGCTAATCTATCCATCGAATAGTTTATTCGAATGGGTAGGAAATGGGCGGACTTTGTGAGTCGGTCAACTATCACCCATATGGCATCATATCCTTGAGGGGATCTGGGGAGTCCTGTAACAAAATCCATAGTAATGTTGCTCCACTTCCATTCAGGGATTTGCAACGGCATAAGGAGTCCCGGGGGCTTCTTGTGTTCAGCTTTGACTTGTTGGCATATCAGACATCTTTGTACAAATTTAGCTATGTCCTTCTTCATTCCTTCCCACCAAAAGTTTGTTCGTAGATCCTGATACATCTTAGTTGCTCCAGGATGTGCGGTATAAGGGGTGCAATGAGCTTCAGTCATAATTCGCTCCTTGAGCTTAAAATCTGGAGGTATATATATTCGGCTTCCCTTTCTTAGCAAGTCCTTAACAATGGTAAAATCTTGAGTTTCACCTCTTTGCACCCTTTCCACATTCTTAATTACTTGATCATCTTTTAGTTGTGCTTCTTTGATCTCTTCATGGAGGTCAAAATCAATGCTGACTTGATTTACCTGACCCATCCCCCACCGGGTTTCTTTTACCAAAATCTCCAGTTGCATCCTCTCTATTTCTTTTAACAAGCCATCCTGTTGTGTTAGCAATACTGCTAAGGATCCTCCAGACTTCCTACTAAGGGCATCTGCCACTACATTGGCCTTCCCGGGGTGGTAATGAATAGCCAAATCATAGTCTTTCATTAACTCCAACCATCTTCTTTGACGCATATTCAGTTCCTTTTGGGTAAAGATGTATTTTAGGCTCTTATGATCTGTATATATATCACATGAGACCCCATAAAGGTAGTGTCGCCATATTTTTAAGGCAAAGATGACTGCAGCTAGCTCGAGATCATGTGTTGGGTAATTCCTCTCATGGTTCCTTAGTTGTCTAGAAGCATATGCGATTACTCTGCCATGTTGCATCAATACACACCCCAGTCCCGACTTTGACGCATCACTGTAAACAACATAGCCTTCAGTCCCAGTGGGCATGGCTAGGACTGGGGCCGATGTTAGTTTATCCTTTAATTCTTGGAAACTTCTTTCCTGACTATCTCCCCAATGGAATTTGAGGCCTTTCTTGGTTAATTGTGATAAGGATGCCGCTATTCTGGAGAATCCCTCCACAAATCTCCGGTAATACCCAGCCAATCCTAGGAAGCTTCGCACTTCCGTGACATTGGTAGGTCGAGGCCACTCCTTAATCGCCTCGATCTTCGCAGGGTCCACTGATATTCCTTCCTTATCTATGATGTGACCCAAGAATCCAACTTTATCCAGCCAGAATTCACACTTCTTAAGTTTTGCATAGAGTTGGTTCTCTCTCAATAATTGTAATACTACCCTTAAGTGACTTTCATGATCTTCTTTGCTTTTAGAGTAGATTAGTATGTCATCTATAAAGACCACCACAAATTGATCTAGGTATGGTTGGAAGATCCTATTCATCAGATCCATAAATGCTGCTGGAGCATTGGTCAAACCAAATGGCATCACTAAAAACTCATAGTGACCATATCTGGTCCGAAAGGCCGTCTTAGAAACATCCTCCGGCTTAATTTTTAATTGATGGTATCCAGATCTCAGATCTATCTTGGAAAATATGCTGGCACCCTGAAGTTGGTCAAAAAGGTCATCAATCCTCGGCAGTGGATATCGATTCTTGATAGTGACCTTGTTCAGTTCGCGATAATCTATACACAGCCTCATGCTCCCATCCTTCTTCTTAACAAATAATACGGGAGCACCCCAAGGTGATGCACTCGGCCGAATAAACCCGAGACTTAGTAACTCTTGCAGCTGGTCCTTCAATTCTTTCATTTCTGCGGGCGACATTCTATAGGGTGCCTTGGATATGGGACTTGTCCCTGGTAGAAGATTAATGGAAAATTCTACTTCCCTATCTGGGGGTAAGCCGGGTAGATCCTCCGGAAATACATCAGGGTATTCTCTTACAACTTCTATGTTTTCAATTTTTATCATCTTGTCTTCCTCACCAATAATGGTTGCTAGGAATCCTTGACACCCTCGCCTCAATAACTTAGTGGCCTTTAGGGCTGAAATGACTGGAGTGCAAATTTTATTCTTCACCCCTTCATAAACTTTTTCTGGAGCTCCCTCTAGCTTAAAAATTATTCTCTTCTGGTGACAGTCTACATGAGCACGATATGTTGACAACCAATCCATTCCTAGGATGATGTCATATTCCATCTCTCCTATTTTAATCAGGTCTGCTTGTGTTTTCATTTCTCCTATAATAATTTCACATCCCTTATAGTACTCACTAGTGGTCAATCTTGCGCCTACAGGGGTTGACACCACTAGTTGATAACTCATAGGTTCAGATTCCTTGTTAATTGTTGTTGCAAATGATGAAGAAATAAAGGAGTGGGTAGCACCGGGATCAAATAATACTCGAGCAATATTTTCAGATATACAAACAGTACCTTCGACCACTGCATTAGATGCTCGAGCCTCCTGCTGAGTTACTGCATTCATTCTTCCTTGAGCTCGGGGTTGTTGTACGGATGTCTGAGTCATGACTGTACGAGCCTTGTTGACAGGTTGCCTAAAGGCGATTGTTGGTCCTCCTGTTGTTGGGGCGATGCCCAAGGTCGGTCTGCCTGTTCCCCTACTAGCTCCTGGATGTCCGTGTAAAATTGGGCAATCTCTCTTCATATGACCCAGTCTGCCACAAGCAAAGCATTGTTTACCGATGGAGCAACTGCCAGTGTGATTTCGGTTACACCTTGGACACCACGGGTTCCCCGCGAAGCTGGAGCGTGGAGAGGATATTGGTGACGCCGTATGGGGCAACCCCCTACTCCTGGGCCACGAGTTCACCCTGGTTCCTTGGACGGGCATTAGGGGAGACCCGGCACCTCTGTCGGGCCTCACGGGGTAAGCTCCAAAGCTCGGTGTATTAGTATACCGGGGGCGCTTTATGAAAGGCAGTTCTCTGGTCCTTACTTCCTGACTTTCCTGCATATCCCTTTCAACTTCCAGTGCCTTCTCCACAGCTTGGCTATAAATTTGCAGTTGAAATGGGATCAACTTACTCCTGATTTCAGGCTTCAAGCCCCTCACGAATCTTTTTGTCCTATCCTCCTCTTCAGACACCAGTTTCTCAGCATATCTTGAAAGTTGAGTGAATTTGGCTTCATACTGGCTCACCGTCAAATGATCCTGTTTCAGATCTTGAAATTCCATTGCAAGCCTGTCCTTCACCACTCCTGGTATGTACTTTTCATTAAACTTTTTAACTAAAAAGTTCCAAGAGATTTCCTTTCCCGAGGTTTTAGCCCCACTTTTAATCATTTCCCACCAACGCTCTGCCTCCCCTTGGAACATAAAAGAGGTGAAAGATACCCGTTGGCTCTCTGTGCATTCCATGACATCAAGTATCTTCTCGATCTGGCGAAGCCATTCTTCAGCTTGTATTGGATCAACCCCTCCTCTAAATGCTGGTGGATTTAGCTTCTGAAATTGTTCTAGAGCTCTTCGGGGGTTATTTACAGTTGCCAGTTGCACCAGCCAATCCGGCACCCTGTCTAGAGCTCTCTGGTTGATATTTGATTGATCACCCACAAACTCATGATTTATCGGGGGATGAACGCTTCCGATTGCACTATGCAATGGGACACTGCCTTCAGAGTTAGCATCAGGTGGAGGAAAGTTCAAGTCCATCTATACCTAAAAGAATAATCCAAGTTTTATCATCGACAGTATAATGACAACAAAAAGAAGCATGTCCCATATACAAAATACTAGTTTCATTTATCTTCAAAATGTTTTTATAACAAGATTTACATTGGCATGCTTACATTCTTACAAAACATACAAGTGTATTTATAATGAGGTACATCGTTCACACACATTGCTTACATAACACATACAATAACTTTCCCACCCCAAAAAGCCCTACTTATATGAGCCAACACTTTTCCTTCCAAAATGCCACCCACCAAGGTCTCTATCAGGGAGTTATATTAGAACCAGTGAAGCTTTCCTCCTTGTTGTCCCCTACAGAATCACCTCCCTCTAGGTCCTCTTCCTCAGGGTCTTCTTCTTCTTCTTCAGGATCCACTTCCTCAGGGTCTTCTTCTTCTTCAAGATCCTCCTCCTTAGGGTATTCTTCTTCTTCAGGATCCTCTCCCTCCATTATAGCATCATCCTCACACCTTCAGTACTCGTGGTCATCATATAAATCCATATCTTCGACCCAGCTGGAATTCCACCAAATACCTCCAAAAAATATCCTTCCTTGGGCTTTTAATTCATCATCAGGTAAGACTCACAAGTCTTCAGTCACTGGCACATTTATTATAGCACTTTCAGCATTACTGACTGTATCCTTGTCATCATGTCCCACTAGACCCATCGAGTGATTTCTGTCCGAGGGGCCATTAAAGATGATTTCTGAATCAGTCTCATCTGATTCGTAATTCGAATCCATGCGATTAGCCATCCAACTCAAACTTTTTGACTCTGAACTATCGGATGATGATCCTGGCATGTCAGAATCTCCCATCTGTAGAAGTAAAAGATTTATATCAGATTATTTATCTCCCAATTCCTCAAAAATAATAAGCTACATGTATATAACAAGATATGTTAGAGACCCTGTAATTCCTTCATCATACCCAAATTCCATAGATTTATTTTTTTGGACTCAGGTGTTCTATCCTGTTGGATTAACCCTGACTTGTGTGATATTTTAGTTGCTCCCCCATCCCAGTGTCCCATACCACTGGAGATCCATACAAAGGGCCCGTACCCCCCGCAGGATCCATTTGAACCTAAGTATGCGGGTACCCAAATTCAAATGTAAGAGAACAGTTAAATACCATACTTTTCAGGGTTAGTCACACCGAAGTCTCCACTATTTTCCCATACTACTCGTATTAATTACACAAACACACGTACAAGTTACACACAGTTACACAATCAAATCTTGTACACTACATCTATCTAAACTAATCTTATGTAAACCTTGCTCTGATACTAACTGTAACGGTCCCATTTTGTAGACAAAAGATTAGTCCGATAACTCTCAATAAACCATAATCTTCATTATTATCCCAAAAATTTTTGGCAGCACCTCCCCTAAAGTTTCACATATTTACATGACGTAGAACATCAATTTCGGCTCAACACGGCCTACTTATTCTAAATAAGAATTTCAGCCCACACGACCTACTTATTAAAGGGTATAAATATGACTCAATCCAAAATTCATATTCTCATTACATGTTTTCACATCATGTTTCCACCATACATCTTAATAACACATAACATCAAGAATTTGATCTTCAAACACATCATCACCAAGTACAACCACCAGTCTTAGTTCTCAAAACATTACATATACCATAAGTCCCTAATCGTAAAATATCATAAAGGACAAGTTACATACAATAAGTACGCCACAAGTATAAGGGTATTTAAAGTAAAGCATGCATGTGAAGATTGTTAACAAAAACAAGTATGAATAGTATGTCATTCTGCCCATGACTACATCCTCCGAGCTAAATCAGTCTCTTTCCTTTATCCAAACCCGAAATGGGTGAAAAGAAAAGGGGGTGAGCGCAACGGCTCAGTAAGTAAACTATACAAGCAACAAAAATTTGGTAAAATAAAATTCTATCACAACCATATCCTTCAAGAGGTCTGCGGGGGTCTTACATGAATTATGATGGCTGCTACTCCTACAATGTGGCCCTCTTCTATCCATCCCCATATACTTCACATTTAATAGCTAGATGTCTCAACTACCACACTTTCCTTTTTATTAACTCGTAATTATCTCTCTTAGTACAACAACAAGTTCAAGTTCATCAATGATTTTCCTACACGTATAATCCTACGTGTATGCCTTTACCCTCGCCTTGACAAGTAGATAACATTATTTAGATATTCACGGTACTTATGAATCCCTTATTACATAACATCACATTCAGATAATATATTATATTCTTTATTAATGGAGCACGTACAAACATAATTCATAGACATGAAGTTTAAATCCTCCGTCTTCCCCCTCCTACCGTCTCCGGCCCGGTCCCTTCCCCCTTATAATTACAAATAGATTTATATATATAAATATATACACATGAAACATGACCACCGTCTTCCCCCTCCTACCGGCTCCCGCCCAGCCCCTTCCTCCTTATAATTACATATATATACAAATGAAACATAACCACCATCTTCCACCTACTACCGACTCCCGCCCGGCCCCTTCCTCCTTATAATTACAAATAGATTTATATATATAAATTTATACACATGAAACATGACCACCGTCTTCCCCCTCCTACCGGCTCCCGCTCGGCCCCTTCCTCCTTATAATTTCATATACATACAATGAAACATGACCACCGTCTTCCCCCTCTTATCGGCTCCCGCCCGGCCCCTTCCTACTTATAATTACACATGTATATACGTATACAACGAAACATGACCACCATCTTCCCCCCTACAGGCTCCCATCCGGTCCCTGCCTCCGAGCAAACAAGCCAAGTAATAAATCCACCATCATCATACTATTAGACACATGATTTTTGTATCGTATGAAATGAAACGAAATAATTCTTATTACTTACAACACGTGTGAACATGCATAAACCTTATGATTTACAAAGATCCATATTTTGTAGGATCATTACCACATCCCTAATTGATCGTCTTTTACTTGTATAAG
>JAVKLE010021109.1:43252-57393 GCA_034783775.1 Agave potatorum
GAGGACAACAACTGATTTAACGTCTAGACGATTAGGGCAGGGTTTTGATCTTTTAGGGTAGCAACATCGCGAATGCATTCCATATGTCAGATTTATTTTTCTTGTTCTAATTTGTAGTAGCATGCTAGGAATTTGAGTTATTTTGTCTTTACTCCTTATTTAGATTTGCATGTTTTAAATTATTTAGAAAATAAATTATGATATTATTTTCTAAAGCATGCAAATCTAAATAAGCATGCAGATCTAAATAAGGATCAAGGACAATAACTCAAATTCATGCAAATCTACTTTTCTCACGAAGAGTAAGCCTCAAGTGAAATATGAGAGATAAGTTATATGTTTTCTGGAATGAAGCGAAAGAATCTCTATTTGTAGGCTTATAAGTTTAGGAGGTTAGAGGATTTTAAGGTCTAAAGATGAGTTCAGAGACTCGGTAAGCTAGGGTTGTTAAAGATTTGGTCAAAAGTTTGAATTAAATAAACTCAAGTTTTATTAATTAAATATCCAACAAGCCATATTCCTTGTCTCAGGTCTATGAGAATAGGAAACAAAACAAAAGAGAAAGTAACCGCACAGTGAAGCTAAAACTTGATTAGGATACATTCAGGAAAGATATCACGAGACTTGATCAATATCCAGCAAGGCTTGAGCCTTGAGGAAGACATGCTGAGCCTTGAATGATAATGGTCCCATGAAAATTTCTGACTTTTTCTGTCAAAGCAATATTTCTTGCTTTCTTTTCTTTATCACGTTTACCATGAGTAGATAGATTTTTCTCATGGCTTGCTAAGACATCACCACCATCACATCTAATGTCTAGTAGATAATCAGATTAGATTATATGCATGCCTACTTCAATTTTTATTCTTGAAGACTCATTAGGATAAGCAACTAGGTCAAATATTTGCTAATACTTCTTAACTGTTTTTCTTAATCTATGCTTGATGAAAATCTTGATATTTTAATGTTAAACTTTGATTAGTGTTATTTCAAATAGGGTTAAGATTTGCTAAATACTTTCTAATGATTTTTTCTTACTTTATACTTGATTGACAACCTTGATATTGTAACGTTAAAACTTGGATGGTGTTATTTCAAATCATAACCTAGTTTCTATCCTATGTATCTTGCTTGATTTTGTGGTAGAATATCATGTTTAGGATTTGAAGCGAAGTAATTATCTATCTAGCATTAGCATGTATGGTGGTTGATTATTAGTAAGATGTGATCATTTCTTTTAGATTAATTCTTTTCCCACATACAAATCCATCCTCTCTTTTTCACGTTCTTTAAACAGAGAAGATAATAAGAAGACAATATTACCGAAAAGCTTTCATCGCATCTCTCCCTGAGGTTCGACCCATTTAACTCTTACTACAGTGGTTAAATTGAAAAGATTCAGAGTTAAAACCAATCACATACACTTTTCATATTCTCTGTATTTTTTTTGGTAATCACTTTTGAGTAGCCTTCTGTTCATTTTCATCTGGATCTAAGAAGTCATCATTTGACCTGTCAGGCCTTTTAAGTCTCTGAGGACTCAACTCCCTACTTTTAAGTGTCGGCTGAACTGTCTGGAGCTCCACTTTTCTCTTTATCCTCTGTCTTTAACTTTTCTTGCAATATTAATTCTTCGTCAAAGATTACGGCTCTGCTGGTAAAAGGCACTCTTTATCTTGGGATCTCAAAGTCTGAAACCCTTGACTCTTTTAGTGAACTAGATGAAGATATACTTCTTAGACTTGGACTCTAGTTTGTTATTTTTCTGACTATCAACCAAACTATACGCTGGACAATCAAAAATTCATAAAATTGGATAACCCATAGACTTTCCTCGCTATATCTCCTCCAGAATCTGGAAATCAATGACTGTTGATGGTGACATGTTTACCATATAACACGCATAATTCACCACCTCTGCCCAAAATTCTTATGATATGTCAGCCTATAATATGAGATTGCAGGCATATTCTGTAAGTGTCTGATCATTCGCTCTGCTACTCCATTCTATTTTGGTCGCTCTAGAATACTTAGCTGATTTTTGATGTCCTTGCCTGGTAAGTAAGCTTTTAATTCCGTGGAGGTATACTCGCCTCTATTTTCGGACCTTAAGGCTTTCACCTTTCCCCTTCTGATTCTCCACTAAAGTTTTTCACTCCTTGAACTTTTAAAATACTTCCAATTCTGCTTCAAAAAGTATACAGAAACTTTCCTTAAAAAATCATCTATAAAAATAAAATAGTACCTAGCACCTCCAATGAATGTTACTGGCTAAGGCCCCTATACATCCGTGTGTATGAGATCTATCAATCCCTTTATCTTGTGCTGAGATGAAGAGAAAGCTACTCTATGTTGTCTATCCAAAATGCAAAATTTACATAAATCACGTTTGTAATATTTGATACCTTATTGAGCTCTCGTTTTGTGTAAGATTTGAAGACCTCGCTCGCTCATGTGTCTAAGACACATGTGCCAAAGTCTTATAGTATCCTCCTTCTCTATTACTATTGAAGCATCATCAATAATAATGCTTCCTGTCAATTTGTATACATTTGTTGTTAGTCCTCCTTTGAGTATTGTTATGAAACCTTTAGTAACTTTGATTGCTCCATCTGCACCAAAAAAATTTTACCCACGAGCTTTTAAAGCTCCCAACGAGAGAAGATTCTTCTTTAAACCCGGAACATGTTGAACGTTAGTAAGGGTTTGAACTTATCCATCAAACATCCTCATACGGATGTTTCCAATGCCAACAGTCTTACACATGACATCATTTACCATCAGGACAGAGCCTCCATCATAAAACTTGTATTGACTGAATGACCCCTTTTAGGGCATATGTAATATGTGCACTCAGAGTCAAGTAACCAAACATTTGAGTATTTATCTTTTTTCACTCAGTTGTTAAGACATCAGATGAATCCTTATCTGCTTCTTTGATAATCCCGACTTGATCTGAATTTCTACTTATACTAGCCCTGTCAGAATCTTTACTGCCTTTCCTCTTCAGCTTCTCCTTGTATTTCATACAATTTTTCTTGATTTGCCCTGGTTTCCTGTAAAAGTCACAAGAGAAACTATTAGACGCTTCTAGATCCCTTTGGATCCCTTACTCTTCGATCTTTCCCTCTAGCCCTTGACAAACAATCTTAAGGCCTCCTCTGTGGAATCTGTCTTCTTCATCAGCTCGTTATTCTAGTGCATCTGACTGACATCTTCTAACCTAAAGTCTCCTTATCATACATGTGGTGGTTGCCAAGTTGTCATAACTAGATGAAAGAGAAGAGAGTAGCAGAAGAGTTTTGTCTTCTTCTTCTACCTTAACCTCTAGAACTAACAAGTTGCTTAAAATTTTATTAAAAGCATTGAGATATTGTAGAATAAACGTACCTTCCTTAATTCGAAGACTGTATAAGTGCTTCTTCATAAATAGCTTATTTGACAAACTCTTCGTCATGTACAGACCCTCCAGCGTACATCAAAGACTAGTAGTTGTCTCCTCGTTTATCACATTATAAGGACCTTATCTTATAGGCATAGTATGATCGCCGCCTTTGTGCGAAAGTCAATGTCGTTCTACTCATCATCCTCCATTTCGATGGCTTCTTCTCAATACCAAGCAGGGCCTTGTCTGTGCCCTCATTCAGAGCAACGATGTTACTCGCATTTTTCATAATATGTGAAGGGTGACTTCCTGTTGAATTTCTTCATCTCGAACGTGGTTGTCATGGTCATCTTACTAACCATCACTCTGAAACTAATTATTGATGATCAATCACCGATCAAACAATGGAGGAACACCAAGTAGAAGACTTGGCAGCGGAAGCGAAAGCGTAGAAGATCTACCACTAGTAATTAATCACCACACAACTAAAAAACACAATATTTAACTTGATTCAGCAATGTGCTACGTCCACGGGGAGGAGGGGAGAAATATTTACTAAAGAAAATATAAGAGTTACAATGAGATCTCTCTCACAACTCTCAATGGTAGAATTCTATAATTTCTCTTAAATTCTTGACACACACCTTTAAAAAGTTATCCCTAAGGGGTTTATATAGACACCTGGGATGATCCTAGTTCAGCACAAACTCAAATCAGCACCTACTTAGAAAAGTAGAAAATTTGTATTCAAACCAAAATAGGAGACAGATCCGTATTAGAAAACTATAAAAAACCTGAATTTTTCTTCAATGAATATGAGGCACTCTAAATACCAACACTTTCCATATGTGAACTAGAATTGTGGATTATATACTCACACTGATAGGATGATTGCAACCTGTGGAACTGCTCAAAGGGGGACACTAAAACGGTTGTCTTAAAGTGTAAGCTTGTATGGAGTAAAATCTAACTTGAAATATTGACTGTTGCATTAACGCTAGCTTCATTAATGAAGTTTCCAGAGCTGTTCACAAGGGGTTGGACTGAGGAATTGATCATTAAATTATGATGGTTGTTGGTATAGTTGGGTCATATAAATGGGGCAGCAAAGAGATACCAGGTCTTTGAATCTTGAATCAACTGTGAACCTGTATGAATTTTCCGGCAAATCAAGGAAAGAAGTTGTTGCTATTGGTTTCTATATATTATCCAATGTAAAATATTGTTGCTGATATTAACAAATGTAAAGCTTTGCTATTGAATATCTGTTGTTGTTTATAAGTTGTAGTAAACTTGTCAATTTGGCAGCTCTCTGTTTGTCAAAATGAAGAAAATTGATTTTGAGTCTGCTATGAATAACAAAACAAGGAATAAGAAAGCAACATTTATGTGTGGTAAAGTTAGAAAATTGATTTAGTATCATAAGTTGTCCTTCTTACCATAGTATAAAACTGGTTCATATTGAAAGTTCAATCTTCTTCATACAGAAACACAGAATTTATTTTTTAGAGAAACACCATTAAAGAACAAATAGCTACAAACAAGATATAGGTTTGCTGTTGTTAATGATTGTTTTGCTCATCCCATGAACAACCAAGAGTGCCATTCTGCCTCAAGATAGCAATGTTTTTCTCCGTATATCACACTTATGCCACAAATGTGCCTGGAATAGATTTTATGGTTGTCTAGTCACCATCACCACCTTTAGAAACAACAGCATTAAGCAAGAGGCGTAAACCTGAACAATAAATCTACAGTATTAATCCAGTTTGAATAGAGATGTTTTTGGTTACAGGTGAAGTAATAAATGGATGTTTTATGTACACTAATGCTTACTGATAAATAGAATTTTACTTTGCGCGCGCTCGAGCACACTGTCTCTTTTGCTTTAAATTTGACACCTACCATGTTACGGGTCTATGGCAGTAGAGCCCCAATGGGGCTCTTCCCACTTAGTTAGGTGATTAGGTTGTTACTCAAGGCACCTAGTCAGGAAATTGAGCTGTCTCACACATCTGAATTCTCTTCCATTTTTATTAAGTTGTCTGCTTCTTGTACTTACTTTTCATCCAAGTTCTCGTCTATGACTTTTGATCTATTATCTAGTACTGCTGCTGCCTGACAGTTACTTGTCTCAAAGAAAGAAAGTAAGGAAACTTGTGAGGATCTTTATCCCCTTTTCCATGTTAAATCCTGACATTCTCCAATTTTCACTTGGGCTAATGCATTTCCCTATCTTGTACATGAATGTGATTGATCTAGTTTTATATCAGAGAAAATGCATGATTATCATTTCCAACCAATCTGATACATTTCCTCCCCTTTCTTTTTTTTGGCTAGTCATCATGTTATGGTGTCTACGTATCTTAATTTTTTTTTCCCTTGTAATTTCACTTAGCCAGTTTTGGGGTCCCGTAATAGTTCTCGTCCATTATTAGATGCCTCTTTTAAGTTATTTATTGCCCAACAGTTTATTTCTCCTAAGAAAAAGAGACATTTAGCAATACTAATCTATTTATTATTAATACGTCAATGTTAATGATCAAACTGGACATGATTCATGTGTTAGGTCAAGTTCAAGGTTCAGCTTTGCATATTTCTTTGTTTAGTGGGAAATAACACAATGTTTAACTAAAAGTAAATATTTTGAGTGCTGCTATGATTTTATGAAATTAATCATACACGACGTTTCTTTACAGGGAAAGTTTCGAATGATGACTCAACATTACATAAGTTTTGACATTTCACTGTTGTTGCTTTCACTACTGACTTTGAATAGAAACATTGCCTTTCCCTATAATCAAGCGTGTCATCTCCTGCATCCCCAACATCTAACAAGTAAAAGAAAATTTGGCATGAGTGATGCCAGTTCTATTGCTTATCTACATCATCATATACCCATCTTGTTCTTTTGATAATTTTTAGTTTTTTTCCCCTTTAGTTATAGCCTTACAATGGATAAGTAACAGCAGAGATAAATTCATTGCCAAAAAAAAACTATAATATGATTCACGTTTTCGGCCGAGTTCATTGCATATTTCTTTGTTTAATGGGAAATAACACAATGTTTAACTAATAGTTAATATTTTGAGTGCTGACTATAATTTTGTGTAATTAATCCATATAGGATGTTTCTTTACTAGGAAAGTTTTGAATGATGACTCAACATTACATAAGTTTTGACATGTCATTATGAGTAATTCTAACGGGTTTTACACATCACCTCTTACTCATTCACCTCAATTCAAAGTTGAGATCAGCATGCGAATTAGGTGCTTTCACACTATAAATATGACCGACTCTTGTTAAACATATCACCACATCCTCAATATTGCTATTAGCAGTGTTACCATCAAACTTCAACAACTGACAAGTATTCGATCTACCCACACCACATGGCTACTGCTTTTGTCGACTGTTCAGGAGAGAAATTCTCACCAAATGTTGTAGTCTCCAAAGGTGGTGACGGAAATTTCACTACCCTCACGGATGCAGTGAGGGCAATACCAAGTCCAACCAAGGGGAGATATGTAATTTATGTAAAGAGCGGTGTGTATGAGGAAAATGTCACCATCACTCGACCTGAGATTACTCTTATTGGAGATGGCAAAGGCAACACCATCATTCGCAGTCGGCTCAACATGCATGATGGCGTCAGTATTCAATTCTCGGGCGCATTGAGTAAGAATTTTGATTTTTTTTCACATATATGCATGTTTTGTATATCTCACGTATTAGCTATTTCATTGTATTTAATTTTCTTGCTATTTTTCATGTTTGCATGCAGTTGTATTAGCAGATAACTTCATAGGCAAATGCATTTCTTTCGAGAACGTGTCTGAGGAGGGCAAAGGACAAGCAGTGGCACTGAGGAGTGAAGGAGATAAATCTGTGTTCTTTCTCTGTGAATTTCGGAGCTATCAAGATACACTCTATGTGAATGGAGGGAGACAATTCTTTAGAGAGTGTGATGTATATGGAAGTGTTGATTTTATCTTTGGAGATGCAGCTATGATACTTCAGAAGTGCAATATCTATTTCCGAGATTTTGGCTACATGACTGCTCAAGGAAGAACCGATATGGCAAGGAATACAGGGATTTCAGTTCACAACTGCAGCATCAAAGCTGCACCTGAGTTTCCGCCAAGTGCAGAGAAAGGCTTTCTTGGAAGGCCATGGAAGGACTTCGCCAGGGTCATAGTTATGAAATCATTTATAGACAATGTTATCAATCCAGCTGGTTATGAAGAATGGGGTGGAAGAAGCAAAACAGCGCAATACATTGAGTATGCTAATAGTGGCCCAGGATCGATAACTGACGCACGAGTTAAGTGGCCCGGCTTCCACGCTTTAAAGTCGGGAGAAGGTGATAAAGCAAAGCCATTTTCAGTTGCTGTGTTTATTGATGGAAATCAATGGTTGCCTTCTACTGGAGTTCCCTTTGATCTTGATGTGTAACTAAAAGCTTGTTGCAATGTTGCTTCCTTGGTACATGCTCTGTCTCTGTTCCCCTCCCTCCCCCTCCTCCCCATGTGAATAAAGAACGGAGCATGAGAATGTATCTCAATAACACTTAATGTTGGTGCTTCATTATTCCAAATATAACTAGCTAGCATATGGTTTGCCATTTTTCCTTGCCTTGCTTGAGATTTTGTGGATATGGTCAAGTACCTCATTTAATCAGGGGCTCAAACAATTATGAACAGTGTGATCCATATTGATCTTGCAATATTCATTTCTGGACAAATATGTATCAGAGAAGGAAAAAAGAAATTATTTTCTTAAAAAAAAAAAATCAAAGAATGAAAAAAAAGAAAATGAACTGAAATTAAGGGCCCAATTAGCATAGACTCCAAGTATCAAATAGTATTATATTTATTCTGTAAATTAATATTATCATATTGCTAATTGTGTTTGAAACTTTGAATCCTACCTTTGGATGTAATATATAATATGAGACAATTGGATTTTATTTTCCTTGTTTTTTTTTTCCTCTTTCTGAAACAAAGGCAGGCCCTCAATAGCTAATTTTAATTATCAAATAAAAGAAAGTTTCCTCATGATGTGACGCATCTTTTGAAAATCTGTGGTTCTCTTGGTCGGGTGTACTATCTGTTGTGCAAGTAGAGGTCTGATCATAGCAAGGAAGTGTGGGAAAAGAAATGGAACATCCCAAAGGATTTCCAATGCACGCCTTATTTCTACTGTAACAATGGCGAGGGGCGGATCTTTAAAAAGTTATGCCCTATAATAATCACATCAGTACACTCGCCTCACCATACGATGTTGTTAGAAGGATGGAAGGCAATTGGCGAAGGACGACAAGCGAGCAAAACTTCGTGCACAAGTGCTTACAGTTCATTGTTTTAGCACTGTGAACTCAATTTCAGGAATCCATTTCATGGATTGATCGATCTGGTTTCCTTAATATGATTTCTTCTTTGTTATCAAATTTAGTTTTTATTTGTTGATTATTTTTAATATCTAATTTCCTTCTGTTATTTAGAGAGAGAACTTTTAGTTCCTTTGTCCATATTTCTCCAATAAAACTTTCACAAATCATAGAAGTTATGAAAGATATTAATAGCTGGCCTTCTCTCAGTCTGTACAAGAAGGATGGTAATGTTTCTTGATACTTCTCTAGAGATTTGAATGACAATGATGATTGTGATTCTATGCCAGTATTGAGGTGTTGTTGGTGATTTCATTACTGACTTTGACTGATAGAAACATTGCCTTTCCCTATAAATGAAGCGTGTTATCTCCTGTCCAACATCTAACAAGTAAAAAAGAAATTTTGGCATGTTTTATGCCAATCCTATTTCTTATCTACATCATCATATGCCCATCTTGTTCTTTTGGTAATTTTTAATTTTTTTTTCCTTTAGTTATAGCCTTACAGGGGATAATAACTGTAAAAGAAGAGATAAATTCATTGTTAAAAAAAATTATAACGAGATGCTAATAGAGTATCGAAATGCTAATAGAGTATCCATACTCTGAAGGGGGACAATGTAAGTTACCTTTTTATTGTTCTTTCTAAAGATTTCAAATATGTCATTTGCCAATAATCCTAATAAAAAAAGATTTCCTTTGCTTTAAGATCAGGGGTGGTTATGGGACCCGATAATTCAATTTGAAATTTTGAGTTTGAATCCTTAAAATCCAATTAGCTAGCTTGTTGATAGGATATGTATTTGAAAATGGATGTGACTCCTTACTGAATCTAGATATGGTTCTTTAAAGATCTAAAAAAGATAATCAGAATAAATATTTTTATAGTTTAGTTCACTTATAGTTCGACTTATTCTTTCTACTCATAATTTTATAAGATCATTTGGTTATTTCAATAAGCTAGTATTTCAACAAAAAATAGAAAAATAGAAGGAAAAAAAAACAGCGTGTTTAAGCAAGAAATCTTCTGATCTATATGAGTTATGATGATAAATGTCATACTTTAAAAAAAAAAAGATAAGCCTAATCCTCAATTAAACTCTTAATTTTTTAATGAGTTTGGGATTCGTATATGCAACTAGAAACTTTTGATGGACCAACACATGAGACTTGTAATATTATCCTCAATAAAAACCCCAAATCCTTGTAAATAATCTCAAAACTCGCAGCCTCAAACTTCGAAAACCCCACAAATGCATCAATCAATGAGTCCTCTTTTTCTCCCCAGTGACATCATCCTCAACGAGATCCTTCCTCGAGTCCCTTTGGAGTCTTTCCAATCATGGAAGCTCGCATGCAATGCAAGAAGTAGCTCCATCCTCTCTACAGAAACCCAACCTTCGTCCAAGCCCAGCTCGCCTTTCCAAACCAAGACATATCTCCAACATCTGATGCCTCGAGCACTCATTCCCCTTAAAGCTCGATGAAAACTTCATCTTTGAAGCCGTAACAAGAACCGTCACATTGCTCGTGGGCAGCAACAACTCTTCCAGCATGTCCATGATACTCGGCCTCTTCCCTCGTCCCAAGATGAGGATCTTGGGTGCCTGCTACGGCCTGCTCCTCTTCAAGGAGAAGAAAGACAACAACCCATTCCACATTGTCAATCCAGCGCCCAAGCAACGGCTGGCTCTGCCGCCATGCTGGCTTAACCACCTCAGTGCAAAAAAGGAAGGTTGGGATGTGTTCTCCTACTAAACAATAACTTCACATTTTTTAATTTCATGATGTCGCAAACAGCAATGCCGAGAAACTAGCTATATAAGATTTTAACTTATTTTTGGTTTCACGCCTAGGATTATAATAATAACAAAGAGAATTCGAGTGAGAGAATCAATCAAGCAAAATCAACACAAGCAAGTCCTCAAAAACCAGCACAATTTGACAAGTCATAGCAAAAACATGAAGTAGCAACATAAAAGGCAGACCAGAGCTAAAAGAGCAATCTTAATTCTACATGCAAAAGTTACAAATCCAAACTACCATTAATAAAATCAAAAAAAAAAAAAAAAAAAACTAAATATGAAGTATATCCTACAAAGTGTTTCAATATATCCAGCATCATAAAAAACACACATGCTACATTGGTGGTTCAACCCATCAATTAGAATGCATTAATATTATTTGACTAGTTAGTAAAGGTCAAGGGTCACTAAATGAGATATTATCATGCATAAATGGGAGAGATATTAGAAATATCATTAATATTTTTTGACCTGGTTTTCATATTAAAAAAATCTCAAAAAGAAAGAGATATTGATTTAAATAGCTAGATCCATGGCGTAATGGTATTACATCTTACTCCAGATCAAAAGGTTGCATGTTCAATTCACGTCACGTTCAAATCCTGGAATCTGCTAATTATTTTTTGGAAAATTTTGTTACAACCACCTACGTCGCCTCAAAATTAGAAAAAACTCAACTTCATAATTTTGTTCATTATAACTTCATCCATGTCAGCAGAAATTGATTCCTTTCAACCACCATTTCTTTGTATATTTTTATTTTCTCTTTTACCCTTCTCTGTCACCCCAAATGTTGCTTTTCTCTTAACACCACTGCAGAGTTATTTGTGGGTCGACTTGCCCGATCAGGTCATCATGGGGTTTGGAAGGGGTGGGAAACCCCTCGAGTGGCCGGGGGCAGTGACCCTGGAATTTTTTTGGATCGACTTTTTGCATATCTAGTTTGTTCGTGCTCATGATGTTTTTGTTTATGTTTAGATCTGGATAACATGTGGGATCATTTGATGTTAGTAAACAGGGGTCTGCTGGTTATGGCTATATTGATATAAGGATTGTGACTCAAAATTGCAGTACTTTGTGAGTACTGACTAAGAAATAGGGCATTTTGTAAGAACCGTGACCATGGCGTCACAATTCTCATAAAGACTAAATATAAGACATTTTTATGAATACTGCGATCATGATCGCAATCCTAATAAAGAGGACCGCGATCATAGCACAATCCTATAAAAACTCAGAAATATGATATTTTTGTGAGGACTGCGATTATGGTTGCAGTCCTCATAAATAGTGTATTTTGTGAGGACTGCGAATATTATCACAATCCTTAAAAGTAAGACATTTTTGTGAGTACTGCGATCATAGTCCCAGTCCTCAATACTGTGATCATTTTTTGAGGATTACGGTGATAGTCGCAATTCTCAGAAATAAGGCATTTTCGAAGCACTCTACTTTTTTGAAGGGATTACTTAGGGCATTTTAATATGTTATTTATAATAATATTAATAAAATATTAGTTCAATTAGTAAAATAATAATAAAATATTAACTAAACAAATAATTATTAAATTTGAAGAAAAATTAAAGAATACTAAAATAAATAAATAATATTAAAATATTAGAAAATTAGTATAATATTGCTATATTATTAAAACATATCATTTTTATATTAATAAGATATTAAAAAATAATATTGTTACATTAATAAAATATTAAACAATTGTATAAAAATTTAATAGAATAATAAATAACTATATTAAATTAAAATAATAAATTAATGAAAATTAAAACAATATTAACAATAATAAAATTTTTAAAATTAAAAATGTATTATCAATCATGCCCCTCTTCCCAAAGTACGTGGAAACAGAGTCGCGACGAGAGTCGACGACGTATATACACGAGAAAAACACCCCACGCATATATGCTAAGCGACTATCATCAATAACATCCGAATATATGTATGCTTGACTATTGGTGAGAAAGTTTCATTATAGTCAATACCCTTCTTTGGAGCATTTCCTTTTGGCAATTAACCTTGCCTTGTATTGCTCATTGTTCTTCTTGCGAAAGACCCATCTGCAATTTATAACCTTGGAATACTTTGGAACATTGACTAATGTCCATGTTTGATTTCTATTTAAAGACTCTGTCTCTTACTCTATGGTTATAATCCACTTGCCATGGTCATGTATTTCGATCGCTTCCTTATAACTATCAGGGTCTCCTATTTCTGTTACCAATGCGAAAGAGACATAATCTTTACCTTGTTGGTAGCACCGTAACTCTAACTGACAGCCTTAACGGTCTAAGTTGCTCTTGAGTACCTCCTATTTGTCTTCATTAGAATCTGAAGAGTCCTTTCCTAACCCTTCAGGCCTTTTAGGGCTATCTGAGAACTCGACTCCCTTTTTCTGAGTGTTTGGTGCCAAATTGTTTGAAGCTCCACCTTGCGCTTTATCCTCCGTCTCTGACTTTTCTCACAATATTGAATCTACGTCAAAGACCACGCTCTGTTGTTTAAGGTACTCTTTTATTCAAGATCCCAAAGTCAGAAACATTTGACTCCTTTGGTGAACCTGATGAAGATACACTTCTTAGACTTGGACTACAGTTTGTTTCTTTTCTGACTATCAACCAAACTATATGCCGGGCAACCGAAAATTCATAGGGTTGAATAATCCACAGATACTCCTCGTCATATCTTCTTTGGGATCTGAAAATCAATAGCTGTTGATGGTGAAATGTTTATCAGATAACTCGCATGATTCATCGCCTCTGGCCAAAATCCTTCTGACATGTCAGCCTGTAATCTGATACTGCAGGCGCGCTCTGTAAGTATTTGATTCATGCGCTCTGCTACTCCGTTTTGTTCTGGTCGCCCTGAAGTACTTAGCTGGTGTTTGATGTCCTTACTTGCTAGGTAGTCTTTGAATTCTTTGGAGGTGTACTCGCCTCCATTGTCGGACCTCAAGACTTTCACCTTCCGCCCCGTCTGAGTTTCCACCAAAGTTTTTCACTGCTTGAACTTCTGAAATACTTTCGATTTCAGCTTCAAGAAGTATACCCAAATTTTTCTTGAAAAATCATCTATAAAAGTAATATAGTACCTGACACCTCCAATTGATGCTACTGGCGAAGGCCCCTCACACATCCGTATATATGAGATCTAGCAAGCTCTTTGTCTTGTGCTGAGATGTAAAAAAAGCTACTTTTGGTGCCACCCATAATGCAAAATTTACAAAGATCAAGTTAGCAATATTTAATACCTAGTGGAGCATTCCTTTTGTGTAGGATTTGAAGACCTCGCTCGCTCATGTGTCCAAGACGCATATGCCAAAGTCTTGTAGTGTCATCCTTCTCTGTTGCTGCTGAAAGGTCACCAACAATAACACTCCCAATCATCTTGTACAAGTTCACCATTTATTCTCCTTTGAGAATTGTCATGGAGCCCTTGATGATTTTAACACCTCTATTTGCACCTGAGAACTTGCACCTTGAGCTTTCAGAGCTCCCAACAAGAAAAGATTCTACCTTAGATTTGGAACACGTCGTACG
>JAVKLE010021350.1:3029-14460 GCA_034783775.1 Agave potatorum
CTGGAAATTTTGTTTCATGTTGTATTGGGATCATCTTGGGCTATCCAATTTGCTTCATGTACTATTTGATCTATAAAAACTCCTTGGTTACCTTCTTTTAGTCGCCACCACTTAGTCTTAGGATCTAACTTACGTTTAATCTTTCTAAATCTCCTTCTAATCTGGACATCTAAAATAAAGAGTCTATGTTGGGTTACTACACTCTCACCCGGTACTGCCTTACAATCCATACAACAACTTCTATCTACTTTTCTAGTTAAAAAGAAATATACTTGGTTCGCACTTGATCCACTTTTAAAAGTGATCAAGTGAAACTCTCTCTTCCTAAACTAAGTATGAACTAAGATCAAATCATATGACAAAGCAAAATTTAGAATAGAGTTACCTGGTTTATTTCTTTCCCCAAAATCAAATCCTCCATGTACACTATCAAACCCATAATGACTAGTTCCTACATGCCCATTGAGATCACCGCCTATGAAAAACTTTTCTCTAATGAGCATGCTTGCACAATCTCATTTAAATCCTCCCAAAATTGACGCTTACTAGACTCATCATGTCCTACTTGTGGTGTATAGACACTAATAACATTAAAAATCTCCCAACCTAAAATAAGTTTAACTAGTAAAATCCCATCACCCTTTCTCCTAACCTCCACTACATCCTCAAGTAACTGTTTATTTATGATCACACCCACTTCATTATGATTTTTATCTCTACCGGTATACCAAAGTTTATAACCCCAAGGCTCTATAATTCTACCTTTTTCACCTACCCACTTAGTTCCTGCACACACAAAATACTAACATTCTGTCTAACCATAGCATCAACTAACTCTGCTAATCTACCTGTAAGAGAACCTATGTTCCATGATGCTAACCTAATCCTATATTCATGAGCTAACTTCTTTACCCTCACCCGCTCATAAAAGTGTGGGAACCCTTACTCATTTGACACCACATCCGGGTGCTAATGTGGCGCTTCCCTTCTGGACGACGACCTAGGCAACCCTTGCCCACTTTTCATTACACCCGGGCTCCGATGTAGCGCGTCGCTCAGTAGGGAACGCCCTAACGAGTTCTTGGTTCATGTTCATAGTATGTGACAATGTTTTACGTTTGCTGTCACAGGCTTACCACAACTCTCCTCCTTTATCCTGCCTTGGGACAGCAGTGAACGATGCACCGACGGAGTTATGTTTACTATTTAACAAAAACTAATATTTTTCTTGTGTTCTTGTAAGAATAAAAGAGAGATATTAGAATCTAGTAATATAATTGCAAAAAATTCACTATCGTACTAGATTTATCTTAGTATTATATTAATAATGCAGTAATCTAATATATAGGACAAGAATGGTAATATAAATGTCTACTTCTTATACAAATCTCTAAAAGATTAAGCTTAAAAATTAGTAAGTACGCATCTCATTCGGACCCATCGGGTTGCACGCCTTTAGCCCAAGCCCGGCCCAATTAAAAGTCAGGCCAAAAACACAAGCCTTAGCCCGTTTTATAAACTATAAATGCTCGGCCCAAACCCAACTTAAATCCGGTCGAACCGAGTCGGAGCCGGGCCGGGCTCGGCCCAATTACCAGCCCTATGACTAATGTCCTCATGACTTACAAATGTTCTCAAAGTACATCTTATCCATCTATAAATTCAATGGTATAGAGTCTCTTATTATAAATGAGACGCATATATTTCGAATTCATATTTTCTAATATTTTAGATTCTTCTACCCGAACTTCAAATTTAGGTATTTTGAAAAATCTGCATTAATACATGAATTCTAGTCATTTATTAGCCATACATGCTTCTCAACGCTAAGTTCGATCCACACTAGCTTTTCAATCCATCTTTTTTTTAATATAACTATTAAAGCTTTAAACAAAATTAATACAAGCCTTTACCAAAAAAAAAATTCCGCTTATTATCAATAATTAATCCTAACAATTCTGTTGGACAGGGGCATTGCCCTGAAAAAAAACTCTAATGCTACTTAAACACATTCGTTCCAAAACTTTTGGCAACACATTCTTTATGCTGAATTTCACTCTATCATCTAGTGTTTGCTTTGTAACCACCCCCTACCCCCCCCCCCACAGTAATGCTAAAATAACCACAAATCCCTGAGTACTATTTAAGTACTACAAAAGTGTCATCCACAACAATGGGTGGATGGAGCCTAAATGTTTTTCTTAAGTAAAATAGTTGGTAATTTTAAGTTAGATTAGTATTTTTTTTTTGAAGCAAAAGGGTTGGGACATGCCCCCTACATTCCATTAATAAGAGTTTAACGAACATGCAAAAAAATACAAATTACAAAATACAAGTAGCTAAACAAAAGGCCTTTCTCCTGAAAATACAAAAGCTAACATAGGAAGCGTCGGTGGCTGAAAAATACATTTGGTTTGGGAGCTGTGCGGCTAAGATGATCACTCTTCTTGGTCTGTGTCCTCAATATCCTCCCCTCTGTCAGTTGTGTCCTCGCCCCTCATAGAGTCCTCTTAGTCTCCCGAAAGTGACAAAAGGTCTGTTGTTCTGTCATGGCCCCCTCCGGAAGAAATCCTGTCCAAAAGTAGACATCAGTCAAAATAGGGTGAAACTATTGAGACACATTGCAGTTAAGGGAACAAAAAAATTCTATTATTCCTTTCTCTCCAAATAACCCAACATATATAATTGCCACAACCAGGACCCTGAAACCCACGTCCAGATAAAGAATTGATGGCCCAGTTAGTGATAACGTCAACTAGCAATGAAAGTCTAGTGTTGATCCTCAATTGTAGCAATATAATCTCCCATACGGTCAGCGAATAGGGGCAGTAAAGGAAGAGGTGTTCTATTGTTTTGCTACAATACAGAGAATATCGACATTCGGTGCTTGTTGCTGCTTACAAATCAAAATTGTTGGAAAGCCAGGAAATGTCTTAACCTTGAGTGGGACTCTTGCTTTCCATACAGGTCAAGCTACCTGACTTCTAAACCCAATAGAGCGAAAGAACCTATACCAAGATTTTGTTATGAATTTGTTCAAGGGCCAACTCAGGATGCACTGAGAAGGATTGATTAATAAGATTGAAACCCAATTTGACCTAAAAGGAGAGACCCCTGACATTTTCCTTAGGTTCAATCTTATTTAAACATTTATCCAATTACCTTCCTATCGATGTGAGATTAGTCTCACATCTCTTTCTTTTTTTACCAAACGCATGAACTCATCTCCTAGATGGACTAGGATCTCCACTTCGACTCGATGCGGGACACCTATTCTAATGGACCAAGTACTTGTTGGTGTCGTCTTATCTCCAAACCGGAGAGTCAATTGGACGCGTAGATGGCCTGTGATCCATGAGAAAGTTCAACAGCCTACGGCGTATACCGTCTAAAACCCCAAGGAGAGGGTAGGGCAGGGTGGGTGACCATCTAGTGCCCGACCATTGAGAAGCCACATAGGTACAATGCATGCCATTCCAAATGTCCTCCCGGTTGCCGGATTTGGCGTGGTAGGTATTTTCCACTGAGGAAGATCGTTGTAACACTATCTTCCATCACCACTTGGCTAAGAGGGCTCTTCCAACCACCATTTGCCGCAGATATTTGCATTTTTTTTGTTGTACTATATATTTCATACATTTTTTCTATGTGCCTAATAGAATACAAGTCATGTCATGGCATTAAGGTGGAAACTATATTATTGGTAGTATGATGAGCCTACATAGAACTTGGAACAGACATTTACAAGATTTTTCTTCACATAAGCAAGTATAAACTAGGAAAGAGATAAAAATGGAAATGAATTTCATTCATGGATGGTTGTTAAAAAAGACTAGGGTTATGTTGCGAACATGAACATGCCAACACAGGCATGAGACGACACGGCACACTAACATATAACAAATTCTAAAAAGTACACACAAAATAGAAATGTCATGTATTATACATGTGTAACAATGCAACTCCACTTTTGAAGTGCTTATGCTACTTAGGACGAGGGTATTCATTGGGACGTCAAGATCATATTGTCTTTCTTTAATGTGAAGGACACGTCACACACGTGCCATGCCTAATACTTAATTGTTTTAAATTAGGGGAAAAGGATATGGAAGGCAGGGAGACAAAGATATCAGGCTACGCCAAGTGCTATACACTAACATTTCTGATAAATGATAGTTGGGCTAAAGACCTTGTTACCTAACAACTCAATACTATTGATTTCTCTACACTTTTGGTGGGAATATCTTGCATCCATTTGGCATCAAGTGAGTTTGGTCTAGCAACGACATGAATCCTGAAAAGCGGGTAAGATTGATACATGGTTAACTATCCTTTGATTCATGACTCAAATAGGATTAATCCTTTTGATTCAATACGGGTTCCAAACCTATTAGTCAAATCTATCTCCACTCTCGGTCCTTTGCACCAAACAAATTGTTACCAAACTCCATGGTTCAATGGGCCTTGGTTATGGATGCTTGTGTGTTGCTTTGAGACTTTGTTGACACGGTTTAGGTCTCAAAGTAAAGCGCACATGTTGTTATATGTGGCTCCTTGGTGTTACACAGTCCAACACGGGTGAGGGTTCTACTAGGAGCATATATTCTTACATTTGCCTCCGGTGTGGCTTAGTTCATTAGAAAGTGTCTCAATTAGTAGTTAACTTGGTGAGTTAGGCCCCATTTCGTAAGTGGAGTTAGGGAGTTGAAGTTGCGATTTTTGAGAGATGAGTAGTAAAGGAGTTAGGAATTAGATTTGAGTTGGTGATTTAGGCCATGTTTGGCATGTGGAGTTAGGGAGTTAAAGTTGCGATCTTTGAGAGATAAGTAGTAAAGGAGTTGGGAATTAGATTTGAGTTGGTTGTTTGGTTAGAATTAAAATTAGCAAGAGTTAGAAATTGAGAGATAGAAAAAGATAGAGAGGCTAATTCTAACTTTTTGATGGAATTAACAATTCTAGAATTTGTTGTTTTTTTAAGTGGTTTTAGTGATGGTTCTGGTCTAATCTTGGAATATTCACTTGCTAACTCTTGTCAATTTTTGATTATTTTACAAGAGTTAGTAAGAATTAGCTCAAGTCAATTCTTGAGCTAACTCTACTTGCCAAAGAGGCCATAGGCTTGACTACATCCTATCGAAGTGGAGACTTGTTGGAAACATGCCGCATCCATTCGACATCAAGTGGGTTTGATCTAATAAAGGCATGAGGTTGACATTTAGTCTCAAATTATAAAGGCAGTAAGATAGATAAATGGTCAAATATGTTTGGAGTCATCGCTCAAATAGCGTTAATTTTTTTTTACTTTAACAAGGGTTCGAAGCCTCTTATCCAAATGAATCTCCATTAGTCGGCCTTCGTACCTAACACTTTGAGATGGTAGGCAAGTTCATAGTTTATAGAAAACTATTTCATCTGTCTTGCAACTTATGTGGCATAACTGACAGGCACTCATATCATTTTCCTGCAAACTGCAAAATCAGTGTGCATTGTTTTACACCCCCAAAGGACTTGATTAGAGGATAGGGGGATTTACTATGATGGAAGATGTCACATGTTCGGGAAGTGACAGGTACAAATAATGAGAATTTCCTCAGATGGGAGAGCTGGATTTGCCACCTTTAACTTCAGTATGCGTTATTTCACTTTAAATGGTATAAAAATACTAGGTTATCAGTGTTTTATTTCATATAAAACTAAAATGTGCTTCTACAAAATTTTAGATGGAATATTTTGACTTCATTGGACTTTTGAATTTCAGCTTCAAAGCTAGGCATAAAGGATGAATTACCAGCCTATCTCAGCCCAAAACTAAGCTGTAAAAAACCTTCTTACCGGTGTCTGCTTTGCCTCTGGTTCATCTGGATATGATCGTCTCACATCTGAAACATTGGTATCTTAATTAGAGAATCGAGCATACTCTGCTTCATGTTACCTGTTCTATCAGCATGCATCACTAGTTTCTTGTGATTAAAGTCAGTGATATCCATTCAAGATCAACTGGAGCTGTTCAAGGACTAAAAACAGAAGCTGCAGGCAACTAAAGACACAGGACGAGCTGCAATGATCATCAGAGGAAGTTTCTACATAGTTTGTTCAGGGGGACAATGACTTCGCAAATACCTATTTTAGTACTCCCCTGAGAAGAGCACACTATGATATGCCTGCATATGCCAGTTTCTTAGTTAATTCAGTTTCCACATTTGTTGAGGTAAGTTCCTTCAGTATCTGAAACTTTTATACCTTCAACTCCCTTCCATTATTTACCCACTGCTGAACAGATTCTCAACTTGTATTAGTGCCCATTTTTCTTTCTATTCACTTGCTTAATGATTCTCAAATCATTGATGATCACTTTAACATCAACGTACTAGCAGTTAATGATTGTGTAGTTGGAAATGCATTTTGACAAAGTTATTTTTGGTGACCCTCATCTAATCTTCATTAGAGTTGTATTTAATTTGACTACGCTCCTTTCTTATCTTTTTACTTATTTTCACTTTTTGGTATAAAAAGCTTATGATGACAACAGTACTAAACGAATAGGATGATCCTTCACAAAAGATGTGAGAAAGGGCAGATTACAAACCAAAGGGACCTGTAAATACTGGTCTTGTTTCTGACCCATATAGTTTAATTATCTAAACAACATATCACTAACTTCAGCATAACTGTACTAACAATGAAGCTTTATACCACAGTTCCAACTATCAGCCGATTCCAATATATATTGACAACAGTTGACAATACTGTATCGGGTTTTGAGATGCACTATATGATATTAACTCTATAATATCAACCAATATTTTGACCAATATTTTTTATATGATTGATATTGACTATATTTATACTAAAAAACAATTTGGCAAACTTTTATTTTGTTTTGAGGGGTGAGGGTTACTTTTGTATCTCGTAGTATTTTGGACTGCGTTTCGTTAATGACTGTTTAATGAAACCCAGGGGGATGATATATACCCAACCATTTTGCTTCAAACATGCTTTATACCAACACAAAGCCATCTTGGAAATTTTCTTAGGTTCAACTTGACTGAATAGTTTGAAAATATCATGAAGGTCGCTTTTTTGAACAATTCCTTGCTCTTCACTCAACTCCAGTCATTCTCAATAAGCTATTAAGCTTTTTGCAGTTGGTTGTCAAAACAGTATAAAATTATTTGCTTTTCTTATGTTTAGAGCATCTAATGGCATCTAAGAAGTCATACCATCCATATTAAACATGTCATCTGAGCACAAAGCCATCATGGGTATTTCTATCATGAAGTCTTATCCGTGTCAGACACGCCGGACACTGACACTTCTTGGCTCGGATACATGTCAGACACTTTTTCACACGTGTCTTTATTTATTGACTATATTCTTTTAATATAAAGCACTTGCCAGATATTTCCTTCGCTCATACCTCCTATGTGAAATTACATGTTAAATATAATTATTTATTTTCATTAATACATGTAAGACTATACACTATTGGAAATAAGATATCAAACTATTGACTTGCATAAAACCACTGTGCTATGTTTGAATATACATTGAGTTACTCTAGGTGAAGAGTCGAGAAATATTTCTTGTGCAAATTCATAAAAAATATATGATAGGTTTTAATTCTTGCATATTATTACATTATTAGAAGTATGTGTCAGAAGTTTTGGATGTTTGAACATGTCTTTATATGTGTGTATGCATGCAGTCTTTACATGTTATTTTATAGTTTCTAGTGTCATGTCGTCATGTTTTTGTGTTCTACTTTTTAAGAAATTGTCATGTCGTGAATCTATGTCCATGCCCCAATGTCCGTATATGTGCTCCATAAGATAGCATGGAAGAAGTCCTGCAAGAAGGCTAGGATGTCAGACTGCAGCTGTGCTGCATCTAATTCATTATGTGGGAATTACATACACAACATAAGCATAAACTGGAGCAGTCTTGAAATGCAGTTCCCTAAACCTTTTGAGCTGTATGGCAGGACTAACTTTTTAGAGCTGAGAAACTTTGTGTTCCTGGCCTGTTTTCCAAAATCTAAGGTCAAATCCTATAGATGACTCACATTAAGAGTATCTGATTACTTGTTCACATAGTTTCAAGTTCAAGCACACAACAATAGCCAGAATAAGCATGCCCTTTATGTATACCTCTTGGAAGAATCATGTACCTCGGACACTAACCCTCAATAGCCCTTCAATTCTAAATGGTTTACCTGCAAATAAGGCTGCCGTAAAAATGAACTTTTGATTTATAAAATCTTCTTGCAAAAGCTCTCATGAATATCCCCCTAGATAACCATACAGACAAGGGGGTATCTTCCATATTTACCAGCTATATTTGTGAAGCTTACAACTGCGTCGAGTCATCGCTTTCTGTACCCAGGAGCTTAATAATTTTCCTCTCATCTCTAACGCGGTTACATTGGAGCTTGAGAAATTTTCTTTACCACTTCCTTCAAATTAATCCCAAGAGCCGCTGGTTGCCAACTCTGTAGGTTCTTTACCTGTCCATAAAGGGTACAGGTAGAAGGTGTTCGTTTCAAGGGTCCATAAATTCCTTGACTTTAAGACAGTCTGCGGATAAGCTTATGCTTACCCTACATGTTTAAACTCTGTGGTCTCCTGCCAGAATTGACCTGGACATCCTGAATATATATCAAGTTGGTCATCTACCTTCTGTTGTCATTGTTCATGAGATCCATTCTTCTAGCTGTAGATCAGTGATATGTGGTATCTGCAAGGTCAAGAAAGGAATGGAATAGGTTCATGTTGTCTAGAACGCGACATCATTAAGTAGAGATGTAAAAAAATGGGTGAGATCTGAGATCCTCATTCATTATGAGGAAACAAGGCCAAAGCCTTCAACATGAGTCTGATCAATCTTCCCATGTAGTAAACACTATTATGCATGGGTATTGATGGGAGAGAGCTCAAACCCGAGCGAGGGCTGACGGAGAATGGAGGTCAGTCCTTGAATAGACGGAAGAGTTGTCGCTGGGTGAGTGGGACGGAGATCATGAGCGGAGTATACGACGGAACGGGTTAGACTGGACTAGGAGGCATCTGATTGCCGCAATGGCGTGGACATGACACTGGATGTTTCAATATATCTCTGTTGTATTTTTTACTTTTTTCGTGAAGGTTAAAATTTGTATTCTCTACATCTTTGTAACCTTCATTCTTGAGATATTTCGTTAATGCTTATTAATGAAATGCCGAGGGTGGTCTTTTGGCCTCACGATTTTTTTCTCAAAAAAAAAGAACTTTTAAGAAAAGAGAACCGATAAAGTAATTTAGTAGCGCGACAACAACGACAACGACAAAGGACTTTATCCCAAATCTATAGTCATCCCAACATTAATGGCAACTTTTAATACGTACTGGACGTTTCGAGCATGAATAGTCAGAAATATGTGTTCTATATAGTTCTAGATATTAATTTAATTCTAAAGGCATGTGCTATTCCTTGTTGCTAAAGATAGACTACAGGAGTTCTGTTGTTGTCAATACTGTTTCCATGTGATTAAATATTGGTCTTGCATAAAATTGTTAGGAAAAAAAAATATGACATTTGTGTTATGTTCCAAGTGTTTACCTGCTTATTCACGGTTTTTCATATTAAATACCTACATGCACTCAGTTTATTGACTCCAAAGGTATACTAGTTTACCAACAAAAAATTATATACATTTTGACCCAGCTAGTTATTATGATTGAACTTATCTGCATACATCCAGATCAGAATATTTCATTGTTGTGCTACATAATTATCTTTTTGCGTGGAACAGGTAGTTTGCAGCCCAAATACAGAACATGTCCTTCAAAATTCCAATATTTTTTTTTCCGATTTGGCACTGATCACATTTGAGCGCTTGCACAAACTTCTTAGCAAGTAACAACACCGTGTCTAAGGGTTCTTGATGGGATGCAATTTATGAATCCGAAAAAAATTGTCTTCTTTGTTCAAGATATACACCAACGTTATAAGAGGAACCTTTTCTTTTATAGTGAAAGTTGTGGGAAAGTACTAATTATTCAAATAAAAAATATTGGCTTCTACGTGGTCCTTTTCTTCGATGTCCTCGACAGCCACCCATGACTCTACATTTTTTTGTTAGAATGAATTTGTTAAAGCAGGGTTCTTTTAGTAACACGAATGAATTTGATTTATGAAATTAAAAGAATTATAAACATAAACGAAATCAAGTTCCCAAATACTCAGCAGTAAAATCTAATTTTCCTTTGCAGCATTGGACAACTTAGATTGTGGAGAACATGCATTTGATTACTGTAAGATGGTAAAATGTCTGTTCAAGTCTGAATTTGATTACTGTAAGATGATAAAATCTATGTTCAAGTCTGAATCAACACTTGCACATTTAGACAAGTAATTTAGGAAGCTTAAGAAAACATTAGCAAGAAGTATTCAGCGAAATTAATATCACAAGTACCACCTCCGTAGTTTTCTTTAATGTTCTCAGAAGTTAAATATTTATCAAAATTTTCTTGCAGAAGTTTGCTACATCATATTGACTACTCTTTTTCCATCGTCAATCATTTTTAATCTTCGCAGGACTTGAACAATTTGGGTGCGCGCAAAATTATACCATCTCAGAGAGATTGTGTGTCTTTATATAACCAAGCTGCACAAAAGTATAATCTCAAACTATCAAGGAAGTTGCCAATGCTACAGAAGAAGCTATTAGGTGCAATCATCGTTTATGTGGACATATATGATAATTTGCTTCATCTTATTCAGCACCAGTCACAGATTATGGTAAGTTCATAATCACCATTAAATATACATCACTTTGCCATAAATTCTACGCTACTATCTTTTATCGTAAAATTTTCTAGGTCTTGAGGAGCCAAAGAAAGCGTATTGTGGGACTGGGGAGCTGGAAATTGGGCCTTTATGTAATGGAAAATCAATTATATGTGCTGAAGATTCCAAGCATGTGTTTTGGGATAGTTTTCACCCTACTGAGAAGACATATGGGATTCCTGTGGATGAAATTGTTCAAAAGGCTTGCCCCCTTTTATTATGAATTTGACATTGTTATTGATGCAATATTCACCCGGACATATTGTTGCACCTTTCCTACTTGTGAACTTAGTTTGAAAATTGTTGGAATCTTAACAACAGAGAACAACAACACTAGAGAATAATCACCGAGCGCACGAACGAGCAAACAAAAAAAAAAAAGCAAGAACACAAGAGAGCACGGTTCACCTGTAGATGTATCAGCGTGTTGCACTGTTGACTGTCATGTTGTTTTCTTCGTTTAAAAAACTCCAACCTCAACTTTTTACAAACCCCCCCAAAACAAAAGATCATATCAATGTGGTGTTCAAGTTGCAAACCGAGCACAAGAGAGCCGCCATTCTTCAAACCGTTAAGAGAAAAACATGTTGTTGGATACCCGAGATGA
>JAVKLE010021550.1:0-11714 GCA_034783775.1 Agave potatorum
TATAGGGTCATTGATTCAGAAATAGAGAGGATTTTTCTCCTACAACAACTCAAATTATAATAACAAAAATAAATTAAGGGGGAAAACATATCATATTTTTAGACATGGAAAAAAAATAGTAGCTTAAACTGAGCTCTACATTATAAGGATTAAAAAACCAGTATATTAAAAGGATCAAAATTTGAGACATTAAAAAAAAGGTACATTATTTGCAATTTGCTACGCATTTAGCTGATCAGGAAATGGATTCAGGGAATTTACCTCAATGAATTGCGAAGGCAAAGGAGGAGACATGGTCTTCACAGTTCAGAGGAGAAGGTGAGGGCTTGATCGGCGGCCGGGCTTGATCGGCAGTTGAGCTTGACAAATAAGCCGCAGTCAGGCTTAACGAAGGAGCGAGGAGATGATCGATCACGAGAGGAGATGAACGGAGCCTTCGAGATGATTGACGGCGCGAGGAGATGATTGGAGACGGAGGGAAAATAGGGATTAGGATTGAGATTCGAGAGAATGAGAGAGTGAGAAAGAGAGAGATCTGATCCTCTCTCTGAAATTCAGAGATATACGAGATGATCGATGAGGAGAGGAGATGATCGGAGCCTTCGAGATGACCGACGGCGCGAGGAGATGATCGGAGACGGAGGGAAATAGGGATTAGGTTTGAGATTCGAGAGAATGATAGAGTGAGAGAGATTGATCTGATCCTCTGAATTCTGAAATACAGAGATTCGACAGATTTGTGGATGGTTGCAACCCAGTGTTCCTGCGGATGATGATTGAGGTATATTCACACATGAAGGGGGAGATTGTTTTGTATTCATGTGTGAATATAGTCCCACATTAAAAGGTGAATAGAAAAGTGATGGATTTAAATAGAAAGTTGAATACTCTACCTATCAACTTAAGCTTTTGGGCCAAATTTGTTCCCAACCACTATTTAAGGCTCATCGTGTATCTCCAAGGAGACCGTGTAACTGCCCACCAAATATTTGATTGAGTTTGAGGAACAAAAAAAGCAAAGAGTGACACCAAGTCAAGGCTCGAGTCAAGTGGAGGTATTAGAGCGTAGGAACTGCTCAGGATGAAAATAAGAAACTAGAGCTAAAGGAGAGAGTAGGCTCAGGGAGATGTCAAGGTACATATTGAGATTTAAAAGCTGAGATTGGAGTATACGTGGTTCAAAAATGGCTTTGATCGGGTTCAAGCCAAGGTGAAAATTATTGCGATTTAAAAGCTGAGTTGAGTGGCCCTGGATTTGTATAATTCATGTTGTAGCTGCTCAGCAATCACAATATTCATTACAATAGCTATTATCTTGTTTATTTTATAACTTCTTCTGTATATTTTTTGCTCAGGTTGCAAAAGAAAATGCTGATGTTATTGTCTTAGACGATAATTTCTCAACCATTATAAATGTAGCCAAATGGGGTCGTGCAGTTTACATCAACATCCAAAAGTTTGTTCAGTTCCAATTGACCGTCAATGTTGTTGCTCTCATGGTTAATTTTGTTTCAGCATGCATCACTGGTACATCAATCCCTTTGCTAGAACTTGTACTTATATGTTAGATGATTCTGGCAATTAAGTCATAACATCCTCGCCTTCTGTTACTTTTAGGAACTGCTCCTCTCACTGCCGTTCAGTTGCTCTGGGTCAATATGATTATGGATACACTTGGTGCCTTAGCATTAGCAACAGAGCCTCCAAATGACGAAATGATGAAAAGACCGCCAGTAGGACGAGGAGAGAATTTTATCACAAGGTCCATGTGGAGAAATATCATTGGGCAGAGTGTATATCAGCTGGTTGTACTTGGAGTTCTCATGTTTGATGGGAAACGTCTTCTGAAAATCAGCGGTCCAGATGCTGATACTGTTATCAATACTTTCATATTCAACACATTTGTTTTTTGTCAGGTATGCATTTCTCTTCATTAAATGTCTAAACAACTTTTCACCCAGAATCTCTGAACAACTATGGATCATTTCTAATGGTTATCTCATCACATCATTACCTCAGTTGGCAACTTCATATGGTATACTTTAGCCATCTTTTGTACGAGACTCTCTTTGGTAGACTTATTATGCTTGGAAAATATATTTTATGTTTGTCAGTTGGAAATTTGTTCATGTTGTAGATCCAATTTCAATGATAGGTTATTTTTTTTACTATAAGCTTTAGTTGTTTTTGGTAATATTACATGAAATTGTGTACACTGCATTTATGAGTAAAATTGCTAATCTTGATATCATTGACAATCATTTAATGGGACAGAAAATGCACGGAATAATATGTTTTCTAGCCAAAGCACACAAATTTTACTGGGATGACCTGTTGGGTTTGACATTTAACCTCATTAGTCACAAGTGCTTAGCTGATTATGTCAACTAGTTCAGATATATTTGATTGATTTGTCTAGATACCCACTAGAACATAGAATATATAGTGCAAGTACAGATATATTTGATTGATTTGTCTAGTATATAGATATTGCATTAGAATGTAGAATATATAGTGCAAGGAACAGCACATTTTCTTATTAAATTCAGTAACACATGCTGCACTTCTTGTTTTAAGTCTTTACAACTTACAACAGATGCCATCACCTGACAAGAAATGGTAGCGGCTAGAAAATTTTCTTTCTTGTGATATTTTGGCCTTATTAACACTGCTCATCTTGTGCTTATAATTATCTGAAGCAATTTTCAGTCTTTATTGAGAAAACTTTACTATCATTTCCTTAACTCTAAGGCTATAAAATCCTCGGCAGTAAAAGGGGATAAAAAAAGAATCTGGACATTTACTGGCAGAATGCATGTACTTGTAAAGTTCTTGTTTGTAATTTTTGCTCCCAGAAACAAGGAAAGGACTTAGAGCAATTTTCAACTAACAAAAAAAAAATTAAAAAAATATTTGGTGTATATATAACTTCGATGGAACGAACGAGAGAAGCAGGACTGTGACACTTGATGTACAGAACTATTTGAAATTTGTGCTCACAGCTTTTCTGGTTCCTTTATTTATCCCAATGAAAAGAGGGCAAAAGAGAAGTCATCGGTTTGGCCGTCATTCTTGGCATCTGCTCCTATTCCCAGTCTGCCTTCTGCCAAATGTGATTTATAAACAAGAAAAAACCAATGTGATCTTCATCATCTCCTCTTCTCAGCGTTATTCCTAACTTGTGGCCCATGTCCATTGAAAGTTTGAGGTAATGGGTATTATCAGCATCTATGTGCTCGATGTGAGGAAGGGTTAAATACAATGGATGTGTTTTATTAGAATATAATGCAGTAGATTTCAGTCCAAAACTATCATCCAATAGATATCCAGATATTCTCATAACACGGATATTTGAATTTTCTGCACACTTGAACGAAGGCCATAGCTAGAGGGCATGCATGTCTAGGCCAGATATTTTCCATTTAGTTCTATGAATTCAAGAAATACATATTCTATCATACTATAATATTATAAATCTTGTCCATTTTTTTCTTTCATTATATATCATGGTAATATAGCCATTTTCTGCGCAGTCAAATAAAAGGCATAGATAGAGAGTAGAGGTGGGAGATCCCACCATGTAGCCTTTGAGAGGAAGGAAATTTCGCCATCTATTTGAGAATAAATCTTGGTCAATATTTCTTGCACCAATCACTTTGCAGCTTCCAGTTTCAGACACAACATTTGTACAATTGTACTCCTTACTGCACCAGTTACCACATCATCACACTCCCTAGCTTACTATAAAGCGTTCCTAGCTCATGAATCCTTTATGGATCTTAGCCTGTCATTGTAGCAGTCCACTAGCATCTTTGATCTCTCGTATATGATAAATGATAATTTTGTTTTGAGAATACAAGTTAAGTTGTCTATTATGCTAACATTTATTTTTATCAGGTCTTCAATGAAATAAACAGTCGGGAGATGGAGAAAATTAATGTGCTTCGAGGAATATTTGGCAGTAGGGTCTTTGCTGCTGTCTTAGTTTCAACCGTCATATTCCAAGTTATAATAGTGGAATTCCTTGGCGCTTTTGCAAGTACAGTACCTCTTAGTTGGCAATTGTGGTTACTCTGCGTTGCAATTGGATTCATCAGCATGCTTGTATCGGTTATCTTGAAATGCATTCCTGTTGGATGTGTCCATCTACCGGCCCCCCATCAGAATGGGTATCAGCCATTACCTAGTGGCCCAGAAGCAGTGTAAAAGATGGTTTATGCTCGCTTTTAAGTTTTTTATTTTTGTTTTTCCGCCCTCTCGCGGACCAATAGCTTATCTTCCAATTTATAAGGATATCAAAACAAGTTAATCAAGCTTCTTTCATGGAACTTTTTGTGGGTAAAGTTCATTGTTTTGTGTTAGGTCTGGAACACCTTTGTGGTTTGGATATGTAGGATTCATTCCATCTATCCGACTCCAGATGACTAGAAATGTTTGAAGTTAACAGTAACAATGTATGATATACCTTTTGATTCGATTGATGGAACGAACCACCGGTGGCAGAGGTGCAAATATATAGTTGGTGATATATTACCTGTGGTTATAGTAATAGTAATATTTAAGTACTCATGGTATTATATTAGCTGAATGCAGTTTGCTTCTCTTCAGTCCAACTCTGATCAGCTGAGCACAAAGTTATCAAAATGTTGGCAACTCGATATATTGGCACTCTTGCTAAAAATAAACAGAAGATGGTGTTATATAAAACTTGGCAACTTGAAGGAGGGTATCTTCCTTATTATCAGATTAGATTAATGCCCCCCGCAAGATACGATGCAAACTAACAAGTTTCAATATGATAAAGCTAAGTTAGAAATTTTCGAGAATCTCAGCATCACAATTTGAAGAATCAGCCCAACTCGAGGCGAGATTAGTTGACGGATATATATGATTTGGCAAATTGATGAGGAGCATCAATTCAAAGCAGCTAACGAAAACGAAGCTTCAAGTTGATACAAGACCGGCCCTCCGATGGTGCCACAATAAGTGTTGAAGGCCATTGTTTCCGGGAACGTACAAAATCATGTCAGCGTGGCTTTAAAACAAGATGATTCCTTTTCTCCTTGTCTTGTTTATGCTAAGCCAGCAGCATTTTCATATGCCCACTGAGGCATTCTTTCTCCTAAATAGGTTTTGGCCATTGAGAATAGGAGGCATTTCAATCTTGAGAGACCTAATCTTCGCAGGTCTTGTTGCTCACAGTGATAGAAATAAGAAGGCTTTGTATGCATGTCTAACTAGTACGTACTTTCTACGAGATTCTGCTCTCAGTAATAGGTGATGGGAGGCATGTACACGTGCAGCAGTGTTTTCCATGGTGATTTCGTGCGCGCGCGCACAAGCGCGTGTAGGGCGGCAGTGGGTACTAATCTCAATTTGCTGGAAGCTGTCAATAATGAGATGCATGAGCTCCTTCCATTAGCGAAGTAAGCACCAAAAGAGTAATTCATCAAAGGGGTAGGAACCAACTCAACACCGAGGTGAAGAACCCTACTTCATTCAGATCAGATCCTTGAAACAAATTCCATCCGACTGAAAAATTGGAAAATAACATGAAGTGTTTTGATTTGTGGATTCCTATCCACCAGAGAAGCAACCTAAAGATCATGTGCCGCTGACATGATAGTAATAAAACTGTAGTGAATTTAACTAAATTAAAACATGCAATAAATATAAATTCTTCAATTTAATGAATTACTTGTCCTAAGCATGCAACTAAAATAAAGAATTAAAAGAAAGCAAAAAGCTGGCCTGGGGTGACGTAGTCGTGCAGACGCACTGCCCTAGAAGAAAGTTGGCCGGTCTCTCGTCCGGACCTTGAAAGTGGCCTCCTCTCCTAGCGGTAAAAACTCCCCTGGTAGTATACCAGCACCCAACTCAGGACGATGAGTCAGGCCTCTGCTCAGACGGAAATTCGTTGCCCGTAAATGGAAAAAGAACGTCGAGAAAACAGCAAAAATCCGATTACAAGAACACAGTTTCTTTCAGCAGAATGTAAGAATTTTTTTGGGAGAAAGAAAGCAGATTGATTTTCTGTTTTTTGTAAAAGATACGTGCAGAGATAGGGTATTTATAACCCTCTGCAGATCTTTCCGTTTGTAACAGCCCAAGAGAATCTGTGATCATGCGCGATTGGTTGCAACGTGCAGATCCGATTCTCTTGAACGGGTCCAACTCTACCCGAAAATCTCAACAGAATTTTAAATAAAAAATAAAAAATAAAAACCCAACAAAAATGTAGCAGGTCCAACAAGCCCCTGAATCGAACTGCATTCATGTCCGCAGGTCGTGGGCGCGCGCCACCCGCACCCGGCCCGACTCGGGTCGGTTCGGTGTGTGTGCGCACGTGTAGGGATGTGGCCCATGGCCCAACACTCATAACAATAAGCATGGGAGGTGTTGGTATATATACTACCTAACCTCCCATCTCCTATTCAATGTGGGACTAAACTCAAAGGCAAATAAGAAGGAAACTCAAGTTTTCCCTCCAACTCAAAACACATCCAACATATATATGTACACACACAAGGAACCTACCTATTCACTAATTCATTAGGCAGATACAAGCTAGATGCATCATGGCTCATGGGGGTTGCATATTCATAGAAACTAGTATTGAATGCTGCTCTATTCTCTTATTAAAAGTTTCATTTTCATTTGTTTGAGCATATTGATGATTTTTGCAGGTTCACTCTCTCTCTCTCTCTCTCTCGCTAGTGATTTACATAATTTACTCTTATTTTTTTAATGCAAACATTCCAATTCATTTAAGTAAATATTATAACTTAAGTAAGATTATAACCGGCATACATCTCCATGTTTATCGTTCCAATGCTGAAGTGCATATTGAGTTCAAGAAAAAGGTAACAAGAAGTCTTTAGCACCGTCACATTCATAACGGGCCAACAAATTGGAGCAAGTCCACTATAAGTTAAGTAACGTATATTTCTCCCAAAATAGACCATGCCCTCGTGGCCTATCTTATCCTCCAGCATATTTACAACATTTGGAGATACGTCTCATTGTGCTCTAGACAAGAGAGTTAATATTTTTCTTTAATATTACATTTCTCATTTTTTAGCCAGACTAATTTGAGCTCCAAAGGGTTTTTAGGTCGATCTTAGACTAGGCTTTTTTAATCTCGATTCTTGTTATGCAAGTCTGTTTCAACCCAAAGACCTATGTCTATTCGGACACCTCAACCCCAAGTCCGGCTCACCAAATACATTCCAAAATGCTCTTAAACACCTCAGGTTCTTGTCTTTTACTCCAACAAACTCTATCCTAATTTCAATATGTAAATATATATGAGCATCTTACCTGAAAATATGTATTTACAAAGAAAGAGTTTATTTTTGTCATAAATATCAGGAGAGCTTAACCATATAACAGTGAAGGTTTCATAATCTTCAGATTTAATGAATCAAAATAAATTAAACTTAAGTATTGAAACGAATCGTATTTATTAGTGATATAAAGTTTAAGTTGATTATATTTGATAGGAACAAAGAATTTGCAACCTTGTAATTTGCAAGACAACAAATACCAAAATTATGTATTCACAAGGGTCCACATGAAAAAAAAAAAAATCCAAAATCATGTCAGAGAAGTTGCTGGATCGAGTGGGACAGTCGCCCATGCCACCCGTTCCCCCTCGTCGACCATTATCAAATCAGCGTTCGCCATGTCCCATTTGGGATCCCTACCCCCAAATCACGGCGTGGGAACGACTGTCGTCTTCCTGTCCAGTTTGACCAAAAACCTCGTGGTCCTCGCAGTAATCCGTTGCTTAACCGAAACCCCGCAATAAATACAAAAACTCAGCCGCAACAAACGTTTCCCTTTTAGAAGCTTGTTGCAGGTGCAAGTTAAGGGGCTACCTGAGATACCCAATTGAAAGCATCCCTTTCAAAGATTGCGGCTATTGAGAGCAGTCATTTTCCTCACATCAGGGTGTTGTCTCCAACTTGTCCCCTGAGTTGCCTTATTCAGTATACACATATGAGACGAGTATAGTACTGACGTGGGACACAGGAGGCCACACATCAGGACCGTCCGATTCAATTGAATCGCCTGTATTGTGATGTCCTAGGACAAATTTTTTTAAAAAATCTTATTTAAAAAAATATTTATAAAATCAAACATCTCTCTAAAATAATTTCAAAAATCGATTTCTGACGCGCCACGTCAGCCAACAGTTGACTCGGGACGCCAGCGTGGCTCGTCGCATTGCTGGATAGTTTTCATAAAAGTCCGACCTTGACAAAAAGCTGAACTTCCTTAAAAAACAGATGGAAATGAGTATGCTCTCTTCGCGAATATTATTAAAAAAAAACATAGAATAAAACTCTGACCTTGGCAAGGCCGAACTTTTATTCCACATTATTTTTTATAAAATTTTTACCAAGAAATCATATTCATTTTTATTTTTTTTAATTGGCAAAGGGAAGAAAGTCCAGCCTTGTCAAAGTTGTACTTGAAAATTTTACGTTTTTCAAAGATTGACCTTGAAAAGACCAGACTTTTGTAAAAAACCTTCCAGCAACGCAACGTGCCACGTTGGCATCCCGAGTCGACTGTTAGCCAAAGTGGTGCCAACAATACGCGTCAGAGGTTGATTTTTTAGAATTATTTTGAAGATATGTCTGATTTTATAAATATTTTTAAAATAAAATTATTTCAAAAATTTGTCATTTCGTTGTAGGTTGGTGAAATTGGAAAAAGAAGGGTGTCATCATGATTGGAAATGGAGTTGCTTCGGGTTCCCCTTCAATGATGGGTGAACTATCAGTTGTTGATGGAGATTCTTTTGTTTGCTAGAAATTACTCAATTTTTCCATGGCAACATAGCTTATGGGACGAATATTCAGTGTCATACCCGATGTTGAGTTTCACGTACAATTCCATCATATATATAACCTGACAAAAGGTGTGCTTTAGTATAGGTCACAGTGTCACACAAGATGCAGCTCTTGATAACGATTGCAGTGATTCTCAATTGGAAAGGAACAGCTATTTGTAGCATATTTGGTAGCATACAAGACGCAATACTGTTTAAGTGCAACAGGAGTCATGCATTGAACTTAAAATATCACAAAGTTACAAACTAATAAAGTAATCTCAATTACGAAATGTTTGGTAGATAAGTAAGATTGCAGGACAGGTTTTCTTCTTAAAAGCAGCATCAACTGGGGCAAGCTCAGAACTGACCAATGGTGAACTGTATGCTTGGATACTCAGAATTCGGGTGGCATTGATGTTTGATTTAGTAAGCAAGGCATTCCTTTCACTATGCGAGTGGATGCTTGATCACACCGCGCCCTTCATCTAGAACAAAGTTGTTGTCTATGAAATGAGTGCTGGAGAAGAACGGTTTCAGATCATAGATTTCATACTCCTGAGCCTGGAATATAACCAAAATTCAACTTAGAAGATTTGAACAGAAAAATATGATTGACTACGGTACAAGGAATTTTATTCAACAGAGGATGACACCCTATTTATTTACCTTGCCCCGCAGCTCTACTACCTTCACCTCAATATGTGTGAGACAAGCAATGGATCCAAATACAATCTCTTCAAAATGTATGGCATCCTTCACGAGCACTCGCAGGAGATGCAAGAGTAGCTCATTGTAATCCTTTTTAAATGTCATGTACTTCTTGAAGCTCTACACAAAAATATAGAAAACATCATGACTATCTTTCAAAGATAATCGTTGAAGGCGAAGTAAACCACAAAAGCTACATTTTGGATCAAGGGTTCTTGAGAGCTTGAAAGAATTCTCACATGAAACGACTATGAGACATGAAACTTGTCTATGGGCCTTAGATTTGAAAAATAGGTTTTCCTAGAAGACAATATTGTTTCCGCTCAGAAACCTTTTATGCAAAGATCCAAACAACTAAAATATGGATTATAGTTCAGAACCAGTAAGCTCAAATAGTTCTTTATTAGCTAGTTGTTTCATTAGAGGGGAAAAACTGAAAGGAACTACCAAACGCATTAAAAAACAGTAATCGGCATCTAAAATAGTCCATTATCCAAAGAAACAGAAAAAAAAAAACATGAATTGATCATTTAGAGGTAACTGTGTTTATTGAAGGACCAAACAATACCAAAAAAGAATGAAAAGGAAAAAAAATATTTTGATGTAAATTTTCCCTTCAAAAAAGAATATCTTCCAGGAGATTTGACATAATCCTAGAGACAAAGTAGAAGTTCATCCTACCTTTTGCAATGCTTTTTGGACCCCAAATTTCTGGGTCGAGATGAATGAATCTAGTAAAACCCGGATTGCCATGTCCACATCTTCCTGTGTCACGTAACTTCTTAGATGCATCCTTGCATGCGCTTCTGACATCCGTATCATTGACTCAATATGCCTGACTGCTATTGGAACTCCTTGGCCGTGCTGCATTAATCATTTGACACTTCTATAAATAAAGTCTACAGAAAAAAAAAAAAAAGAGAATCCTTCAAGAGTCAAACAAGATTGACAAATAACTCACAGATGATTCTCTACGTAGTTCAGCATAAACATGCGTCAGCTTATCCAAATCAACGTCATGTAATCTGGGGAAGACATTCAACTTGGAATATGTTATATACTTCTTCAGCGTGTCTTGAGAAAGTATCTGAAGATATAAAGTTGACATTAGACGTGCTTGAAGGAAGCAACATCAACTCACCCACACACCCGAGTCCCCACAGGAAAGACACCTCCAACATGAAGTGTGAATTATTATCAAGTAGAATAAAATGATACCTCAGGGTCAGCAGCTGTCCTAGAGGCCCCTATATCATGCTGGGAGTTGCTTACAGGCTGGTCATCAATATGGGCTCCTTTTGGTTTTGATTTGGCGTGGCTATCAACAACAAATTTTGCAAGCATTTCATCTATGACTGGATCAACAATATCCTAAAGTTCAAGGTGTAAATCTTAGTTGATTAAATCTGGAAAATGTCACAAGTGTAAATTAACTTAAAGAAAACCAACAAGGCAATAAAGATCAGGAATTGACCTTAACAACACAGAGGATATCAAATCGGGATATAATCTGATCTGTGAGTTCCACATTTTGAGTGAGTGTCTTTGACGAGTCATACCTGATCATATACATTACATTGAAACTGAACAACTTCCAAAAGGCGACAAAGGTAAGTATTTGGTTTGCGTATTTACCTTCCACCAATTGGATTGGCTGCAGCAATGACACTACAGCGGGCTTGAAGAGATGTCACAATTCCTGCCTTTGATATACTGATGCTCTGCTGTTCCATCGCTTCATGAATGCTAACCCTGCACATTAGAGTAATGAGATTGAGTCAGTTGATTGTGAAGGCAGGAAGATATGTAATAAAGGCCCGTACAGCTAAAAGTCTATCAAACCTGTCCTGATAGTTCATTTTGTCAAATTCATCAATTAGACAAATTCCTCTATCAGCAAGGACTAGAGCACCTCCTTCAAGGGTCCACTCCCTTGTCACAGGGTCCTTGTGCACTGCTGCAGTAAGACCGACAGCAGAAGCTCCTTTACCTGTTGTGTAAACAGCCCGGTGCCCGGTCTTTTCAACATACCAGTACATTAAATTGGTCAAAAAAAATAATTATAAGTTGTTTTAACAAAGCTCTCTAGTGCTTATCATCATCTCTCTTTTGTTCTTACTTGAGGAACTGGGATTTAGCTGTGCCTGGATCACCTAGGAGAAGA
>JAVKLE010021646.1:133441-145242 GCA_034783775.1 Agave potatorum
AAAATGAAACTCTTCTTGTTCCACTCAAGGAAAAATAAAAGAGAAAAACCTTCTTTGCTGTTCAATTTTCACTTATGTAAGCTTCTGTAGTTTTATACATTTGAATTCTTATAAACAATATTTCTTTTCTTCTTTTTTTTTTTTTTGACCCCTGTTTTGGTAAAAGTGGAAAACTCATTAGTAAGATTATAATTAAATAAGATACCCATTACTTGCTCAACATAAACAATATTGCTTTATGAGGTGATTTTGGTCTTTCAGTTCTTCAAACAGAGATTTTGCACATGAAGAGTCTCAGCTTCTCAAATTGAGATTCTCAAACCTTGGAAACCTTGGAATTTAGGTCAAACAAAGGCCTGCTCAGTGAAATTCGTCCAATCATCGGTCAACTTGTTAACCTTCAATCTCTAGTTCAAGTAGAGCAGCATCCTCAATAACTTGGCAATCTAGTCCATCTCAAGAGGCTCACACTCTCGGGAAACAAACTCTCGGGGGGGAAATCTTGGTGATATCTTCATCTTGGATCTTAGTAGGAACTCTCTACATGGTCCTCTCCCTCCCATCTCTTGGTGCAACTGATTCACTCTTGAAATTTTATGTCAGCAACAATCTCTTGAATGGTACTCTCCCAAAAGAGCTTGGAAACATGAAGAGCTCGACTCTTTTAGATCTCAGGAGCAACAAGCTAAGTGGCGGCCTAACTCAAATCTCTTTTTGAGAGAGGGCCTAACTCAGTCTCTTGAAGTGATAGTCTCACTCCAAAACATGCTCCTCTCTTACAACCCAATGGGTGTAAGTTTAAATGAGTTTGGGTGGGAAAAGTTGGTGAACCTCACAAACTTGACCTTTCAAACATGAGTTTAGGTGGATTTTTTTTTTTTTTTTTTTTTATAGAGTAAACGGTGGTCCAAAAGGGACCCCTGCGTTTCATTAATAAGCTTTTAATGAAAACACCCAGAAAATACAAGCAAATAAAACAGAACATCTGTCCAAAGTAAAAAAAATACTTTGCCCACGCAGGAGCCAGATGGAAGAACAACAAAAGCAATATGTTAACAAACAAGCAGGAAGTAATGTGATCGCTGATCCGCCCTGATACCAAAAGAGCAACACACAGAATCAGCAAGTCAGTTTAAGTGGAGAGATTCCACAATCTATTGAAGGGGTGAGCAGATTGAGATTCCTTGTATTGGACAACAACAATCTATCTGGCTCTCTCCCCCCTAAGCTTGGAGATTTGCCTTGCCTCAATGCTCTCTATCTCAACGGAAACAGATTCTCGGGGGAGATACAGTTCGCTGAAGAGTTCTACAAGAGAGTTGGGAGGAGGTTTGCTTCTCGGGACAACCCGGCACTTTGTTATAGCGCAGGGAATGGCCCTGTTGGGTGGAGAAGTGCGAGAGTGGGCAAGGAGAGGTTTTTAGTTCAAAGAACAAGGTGAGCAGAGGCAATGCAGATCAAATTTCTCCTCAATCTTCATCTGGGATCTCAGGTTCTTGTGAGGATGGAGTCTTTTTGGTAGTTTTCAGGCAGTTGGTGGCGGCGGTGGTGATCAGCGTAATCCTGCTAAATCAAGAACAAAGAGGATATCAGATTGTAGCTACAGCTATATACAGAACAAGTTTTATGTCTTGGTGATATGATGATATATATGTAATAGTCTTTTCTTGTTTGATGGTGATAAAGATGTCAGTTCTCGACATATGGGTGGCTAATTAACTCATGAATCTCTGGGTAATGAAATGATCTCATAGCTTCAATTTACATGCTTCTGATATTTAATGTGGCATCACTTTATGAGCTTAATGTACATTGAAATGACCAAATTCAAATCTCAAACACAATTAAAAAGTCAAAATCAAAGGTATAGAAAGATATATGGATGAAAAAATATTGCTAATATCGAACTGTACAAGTAAAAAACAATAACTTTATTAAAAAAAAATACATATGACCACAACTAAAGCTATAATTTTGAATTTTATACATATTTCAACTAAATGGATCATAGGCCGGTTAAATAGGTTGTAAGTAGGTTAAACTGAGGAAGCTTCAAACCTCCAATTAGTCTATTTAAACCGGTTGGTAGATTGACCTATTTACAACCAAAACCTGTATATACTTGACCTAAACTGAAAATTATGGGTCAGATCGTAAATCATTGCCCCTCAATATCCATCTCAGTTGTAAGTCAATCGTCTTCCACAAAATTGAGAATCAAAAAGATAATATTTGGAAACAGTCATCTAAATTTCTACGTTGCCAAGTCCAATACAAGTGTTTTATCATCCTCTACTTTATCAAATACTATTTTTGTATACATATCCCTTCATATTTACGTTCTTGTGTACCAAATACTACTAAAGACTGGCTCAATGATAAAAGATTTGGAGTGGGAAGTGGAAGGTCCCAGACTTAAGACCAAAGACCAGGTTATAGCTTGTGTTCAAAAAAGTGCTAGAGATTCCAACTTGGACCAAACCGGAAGCCAATTTGAAACCCTGTGGGCGGGTTTCAAATCACTCAACGATTCGATTCGTAATGCCCTTGCATCAGAGGAGTTATGCTAGACATAAGAGGATGGTCTACTTTCAACAAAGCGCAGACTAATCAATATAAAGGGTACAAATTCCAAGCACTAGCTTGGATGAACACTTAGGTAAAAGCTCCAATTATTACTTAGCAAGCATAACCTACAAACTAAGGTAAAAGGCTATAGAACCTTCAATTGAGACCGTTATATATAGTTGGGGACAGTCCTACAATCTTAAGGTGGGCCCTACATGTCAGCATCTCTTGTTGGGGTGGGGACGGGGCATGTCGCGGATGCAATTCAATGCTCTCCTTGCACCTTCACTTTCATAGAGCCAACTATGGCTACATTTTGTAAATTTCGTGGGATGCCTTTAGGGTCCGTTTGGCAAGAAAAGCTCAAAATGGATTTCTGACATAATCAGAAATCCGCAAAGAAAAAACTGGGCTTGACACTGTCAGTTTTGTCAGTTTTCTCAGCATTTTCCTCTCTATTTGGAGATGGAAATTGTCACACCTCAGAGAGAAAAATCAGCCATGTTGATTTTCTGCCAAACAAACACATTATGCTAGGAAAAGAATATGAGACCCACAATTTCAGAAAAAATAGCAACTTTTAAGCTCATTTTCTAGAAAACAGACCCCTAATTTCTAGGGTTTGTTAATTGTTGGTGGCTTTTGTGACATGCATCTCATCCATCACCACACCATAGAAGAAGAGACATCACCATCATGCCTTTTTTATTACAGAGATACTACCACATTCCCTTGGATTTGATGGTTGATCCCTCTCTTTTCATCTTATATATTTTCTATTCTTTTTTCTTCTCTCTATAATCTTCTGTTTCTTTTTCTAAATCTTGACTCTTAATAAGAAATAATCTAATAAAGAGTAAGTTTAAGTCCTCTACTAGATCGTAAATTCATTACCACTTGAATGTGTGTTAGTGTTCTTAAAGCACTGATACACCTCATTTCATGCTTAGCTCAAATAATCTTTTTCTTCCTCAAAAAAGTAATCATGAAAATGGTCATTAATATTTGAAAACTTTAATCCAATCCTTTTTTTTTTTTTTTGCGTGTGTGTGTGTGTTGGGAGGGGGGTAGGAGGTAGCGTTTGAGTTGCTAAAATTTGAAGGAAAAAAAATGGATTAAAGCTTTGGCTGTGACACGTGTCTCCCTTTACCCCCAACTGGACCAGTCCATGGGCCCATCTAAAAAACAATTTCAGAATGGAAATTCCAAGGATTAAAAGTCATAAATTCCCAGCCAAACAAGACATTCCTATGGAAATTTTGAATCCATTGGAAAAATAGAAGTTGTGACTAAAATTTTAGGTTGAGTCAAGTCTATCAAAAATTGCCCAAATATTTTTGCTAATGATAATAAGAGAGACTGACAGAGACCATAACTCAGTTCATAAGCAAACCATATGATCTATCATTGAACCAGGACTCGAGAATACATACAAACTTCGCCATTTTTTTCCCAGCAAAAATATTCTGAAGCTAGACATGATAGATAAAACCAATATGTTTTTTTCCCCTTGTCCCAAACTTTCCAACAGTAACACAAAATGTAAAGAACTATATTCAGCTGAAATTTAAAGCACTGCCTTGCCTTCATTAACTTTATCTTTTCTTGTCAACTCATTTCATTTCAGAATACACAAACAAAGCTCTCACTATTCAAAACTCCAATTCACTTCAATTTCCATTTGAAACTCAAACTTAAAAACCAGAAACAATACCTGTCTTAAGAATTTGCTGGTGACAATTCGTCTCAAAACCGAATCGCACAAGTCTACTATAATGTTTCTCCTTGAGAAATAACTGCAGTCAACTATAGATCATAACTTCGTATCTGGATGCTCACTCCCCTCCCAAAGTCTAAAGATGAAAAATGCCAACATGAGATGTATCCTCCACACTCAATATGCAGCAAATGAGAGTCGTTTAGAGTTAGACATTCATGCGTGTCTATTTTGAAACACCTTTCTAATCCAAGCACCTTAATAGAAATTTAAAAACATTGATTTTGTACCTACTCGATGCATGGAATGGAACATAGCAAAAACATATGATATTTTATTCATTGGTAGTTCACATGTAGTAGATCGTACACCAACAGTGTGAATTTCCAATTTGGACGGCTGATCATTGACATTGTAAGTGATGAAGACTAGCAAAACGCCAAGTCTTTTTAAGCTCAATATAGAATCTATAGCTACCTGATTTTGACTGAGGAAGAACCTTATCCCCTCATGCTCCTCATTATTTTTAGTTCTCCTTTATATATACTTGGATTTGATCCCTTCTCTTAAGTTACTGTGGACATACTTTTATCGCCCTGTTCTTAGGTCAAGCATATAAATAACTGACACACAAAATCATAGAAGTAATTTACCACATAATCAAACTGAGCAGTACTTCCTTTTAAGATTAACAAAATGTTGAATACTTTATAGTCTCACTGTAAATCTATAATTACCTCATTTCGACTGAAGAAGATGCCTGCATCTTTGTGCTCACATCTTCTAAGGTCTCTTTTTTTGAAGGGAGATTGGACCCGATCCTTTCACTTACATCAGCTGGGATCATACCACTGTTGCCTGTTCTTCGGTCGAGCCCACTTGTCCTTGTCTTGGGGGGTCGCGATATTTGGCCCACTACTTAGATGTCCCCTGAAGCCTCCTTATGTAACTGATGAATTATCATCATCGTTGAATGTTTTGCCTGACGAAGTGTGTTAAACTGATAGTTGTTCTTTTGACAAAACTCAAGGAAATCTGTCCTTGTATTGAAAATCCTACTGGATATGTCTTCATCTTCATCCGAAGTTGTGATATTTTCTTCCACCCCAACCTGAAATCATAATCAAATTACCAAAAATTAGGAGATAAATACTTTTGACCATCATAGCACTATGTAATTTAACTGAGATTCGTGACCACCATTAGGTTCATGTCTTCCATGTTAAAACTCTCTGTTGTTTCATGATCCCTGCATGAGAGACAATAGGGTCAGAATTGACTAATGCCTGAAACATTTACACACACACACACACACACACACACACACACACATATGTATATGTATATGTGTGTGTATATGTGTGTGTGTGTGTATCTTAGAATACAGAGAATTAGTCAATTGGCACAAACACCATCTATATTCTGGAACAGGACACGAGATTCATTACTATAAAAAGAACAATAAACTGTAATGTTTCTTCCAGGTGGTAATTGTGCAATAAAGATTCTTTTTTCTCTTTTTTTTTGGTGGGGGAAGGGGGGGTGGATTGCAATCTTTATACTAAAAAATTTACTATTGCTCTTGAATAATTGTAAGGTGTCATTAAACCTCAAGTCATTACTTCTATATAAACAGAGACAGGACATCATGATAATGATTTGTTTCTACATAAACAGAAAATTACCATTGAAGAAAGGTGGAGATTATATACGGTCCATTGCCATACAGATGAATAAGCAACAATATATGTGAGAAATCAAAGACACCAAAGGAAAATCCAAGAATCAATGCAGTAAAATATACTTCAGAAAAATTTGAACAATTAAATTAAGAATTTTTAACATGTTGAAGTAATACTTACTTTCTATAAAGTGGTAACTCTTCATAATGTTCATAGTCATGCTGCAATTGGATGATGATACAATCGTTCCTCCAACAATTACGAATAATGCGAGTTCCAAGCTGTGGTCACGTGAAGAAATGTAAATGCAAAGAGGAAGTAACTATAATGATGAAAAATAAACAACTACTTTGAATTTTGTTTTCCTTTTACTGGGAATAAGGATATTGTTGGTACCCTAGAACCATCAGATTAAGGTTTTGGGTTAAGTGGGCTAAGCATGTATATTGATCAAACTTATAACACTCTGTCACAGTAAATGGAGGTAAACAAGTATATTTTAAATTAAAATTGATGAGGCTTGAGCCATGGGGTTACTGGAAATTTCTGCACATAGAATAGGGGTTACTGGAGAACACATGGCTTAATTTCGGAAAAGTTACATTTGATGTTTTGGTTTTCCAAAAAGAAAAGATGGTGGAAGTAGTAGTATGATAATAAAGTTGAAGAGGTGGCTGGCAGTAATCTCTCCCCTTTTCCATGTGGTATTTGTGCATTAATCACTTATTTCATCAGAAACTTTCTTAAATGGAAGGACAACCTAAAATGTATGCAGGATCAAGTGTAAATTAGACAAAACTATAAATGTACTTGAGGTTGTTTGTTAGTGGGGCAAACATGAGACCAACAAATTTCCCTCTTAGAATTTGCATTATATATAATAACAGATGCACTCAATTAAATAACTTTTGGACATCTTAAAAAATAATCTTTCACAAGTATCTTTTTTGATGTGCATTGTACTTGTGTGTGCCTTGTATGCTAGTATGTTGTGTATATGTACAGTGTATATGTACATATGTCTACATGTGGATATGTGTGTTAGGCTAGGAACTCACTAAAGAGTTAACACAATAAAAAAATCCTCCCTACATTCCACATGAGTGGAGTCAATAAAGTATTAAATAGTAGTGTTAGTAAGTGCACCTAGAGTGTTGAAAAGTAAAAAAATAAAGCCAAACTTAAGATGGAAAAGGAGTTAAAAATTATTTCTTTTACATTTAGCATGTAGTCAAACTTTATTTGTATGTGTGTATGTATTTTGAGAAACTGTATGTATGCATATATGTATGTTTTATGTACGTTGCATACATACGTATATATAAAATATGGTTTAAAACTGTTACACATTTCTCCCCACTAAATGCCCTAGGTACATATATGGGCGGGTCAAAGTTTTCAAAGGTAGTGGATTGAGTGGGAAATCAAATCAGCAGGTGATATGAGAGTTTTCTGGTGGAGAATGTGTTAACTCCCCATTTTGGGGTGAATGTAAAGTGTGTAGTTTATCCAATACACAGATATATAATACATGCATGCATGCATGCATGTATACATGTGTGTGTATAAAAAGACGGTTGAAGATCTTACCTCTTTCATTGTAGAATTAGAGACAAATTCTTTTGCTTTTTCTTTCATTGCACTTTCATTGTCTCTAAGGATCTGCCCAACTTTAATGGGCCAAAAGTCACCAGCAAAATATGGCAATTTCTCAGGAACAACATTGATCTTCTTTTTACCACCATTTGTGGTAAAGTATTTGTCAAAAAAATTAGTACTGCCAACCACAATGTTTTCCACCTCAGCTTTATGTATGAGTTCTTGATACCTGCCAAATATAAACCTTAACATGTTAAGTCTGGGTCCTTAACATGTTAAGTCTGGGTCAAGTGGATCTGGGACAAGTTAGCATTTCACATAACACTCACCAGTTTCGAAGCAGATCACGTGTCATCACCTTCTGTTCCTTTGGATGGCAGTACAGGATATAATCAACCTTCCTCTGTGGTGGGCAGGCCCATAAATGGAAGCTGTTAAAACCCCTCATTTTGCAGTAGAGAAGGTACCCAATCTGATGGCAAAATAAAAGAAATTGAACAAAATTGAACGCAATAAGTTTATAACTTTGAGCTCAGACATAGGCCATATTGAATATATGATCAAATTAGTGATTCAATAAAATTTCCTAGACAAGTGGAAGCAGCTTTAACGTATCTTAAGTGTGTAATGCATATATCTCCTAGTGGATTCTAGATAGAAATCATAAAAGCCTGAGTAAGAAAAACATGCATAGATGGAGGACTATGGTCATCAGTTCATTTTAATAAGATGGAACTACTAGAAGATTACACGAAATGCAAGTAACACAAGCATGTTTTCAATCTTAAATTTGATACTTTTGAATTGTATGCCAATTTTATGTAGTAAGAGTCGAGTTGGAATAACATGTCAATGGACCAATTTTGATGCTTTACTTAGTTTCTATTTTAAATCCAATGAAGAATCCGAACCACGCAAAAATTGATAAGAGAAGAAACCAAAGTCTGGATCATACGAGACTGAAAGGAAAATACCAGGTAAAAACACCAATAAGGAAAAAAATGGACAAGAACATATACCAATATCTCATGATAAACATAGGTGCGAAGACGATCTTCATTTGCAGCCCGGATATCGGGTCTGAAGTACTTCACAGAGTCTATATAAGAAAGATATACACGTCTGCGGTTTGGATATGGGCATTCAGAACCATATTCCTGAGTGTAGATTGCAAAAAGACAAACATCTGCACCTTCAATCTTCTGGAACAGCAGAATAGCCTGAAAAAAGGGAGGAAAAGCAAGAAATTAATAAAACCTTTACATGAAAATGTTGCAACAGGCCTTAATAATTCTTGCAAAAGAAGGAACTAAGAAAACAGGAAAACTGTTTATCGTGTGGTTCTTGATGGGTTAGCAGTTGCACCTTTGATTTACAAGGGAACTCTTTTGGATAATCATCTTTCAGAAGCATCTCACGCAAGGAATCCATCACTTTCATTTTCAGGTTAACTGATGAAACTTCTCTGACAACAAGATCTTCTGCCGCCGGTATCTGATAGCCAGGAAAAGGTATCTTCAATCAATCAATACCGTGCAGCCATTAGAAGTTGACAAATATTTCAGTTTGGAACAAAATCTTCCAGAACTTAAACACAAGTATCTTTTAAGTATTTTCCAGTGCTTTAAACTGCAAATCACGTGATAGTTGTTGTTTGCCATCCACTAATATAATCTCCAAAATAATTTTGTTAAAAATGAAGGTAATCTTCAAAATAGCTCGACCATTAAAAAAAATGTGAAACCCATTTGATTCAAACTTGGGTTCAATTTGTTTCTGTTCTAATTGGTAAAATTAAAAGGTACATGACCTGTCAATTCTGTCTTTTCAGATCCTTTTGATAATCTTTACCAGTTTTTCTTTCCTATTCGTATGCTCATAAATTCCTTTCTGCATCTTAAAAAATGCCCAAAATAACTTTAAAAGAAAAATCAAATGATGCAAGATAAACTATACCCCACTTAGCTTCATCTGTGCAAATTTCAATCTTTTAGGAGGCCATCAAAGTTGATTCACATTGGAAATTGAATAGATAATGATTCTTAAATTTCTTTAAGGAAAAAATTTGCTATTTTGAAATCCTCTATCCCTAGGTTGTTTAGTAATCCCCAAGCTCTTCGCCACCAAAGTATTATCTCCCCTCAACCCCCTCCCTCTGCCCTTGCCGGGCACAAACATGGATGTTTCCTTTTTTAAAGGGCAAGGGGCAATTGCTCATTCACTGTTATTAAGTAGTGTACAGTAGGCAGAAGGAGATGACATAATGTATAGAGAGCAGGGAAGCAAGGGGCAGTGTCACAAGAAGTTGCAAGAAGCATGGGGAATGTGCATATGGAAAGCACATTACATACATGTATGAGCTACTAGCTCATGACTCATGAGAATGGCCCTACTAACAATCTTTGGCTTTCCTGCTCCTATGGGGTAGATTGGATAACCCAGACTCTGGCAAGGAGACAACTCCTCAGCTATTTGCGAAGGCTGCAGTGATTTGTTACACTGTTCCAGCGAAAGCAAGCAATAGGTTGCATTGATGACACCCTCCTACTTGTTGAGAGAGGAGGCTGGGATAAATTGTTGTCTCCAATCATTACAGAGTTCAGATGTGAGGATGCCATCCCCCCACCCCAAAAAAAAAGGGTTTTTCTTATCTTCATAAGCTTGATTCTGTGTTTTTTAAAAACATTTCTTTACTTTCCCTCCTTTTATTTGTGAAGTCTTTTATCTCAGTATCTGCTACCTAATCTAGTCTCATTGACTTTGTTTTAAGCTTTTCTTTGGTTCTACTTCTCCTTCTTTTAAATTCTCTTTTGATTCTGGTGATGATAACATTGACCATACTCCTGCTTTGATTTCCATCAAAGTCATAGACTCATCAGAGAATGTGCCACATATCCAGCATCAATATGTCTTTCTTCAGGTGTCCAAGTAAATGAAAAAGAAAAATATAAATATTGAAGATAGAATGATCTTTATGTTACCTTCTAACTTTATTTTGCAAAATATAGTATAAATTACAAAGTACAATACATGTATAAACATTAAAAAATTCAATAGGCATCAGGTTTAGATATGTCCAAATAATTGATAATCAGTGAAACATATTCGTTAATAATTATAAGAACTTCAGATAATGCTCAATTAAAACCTGGAATGCATAAATAAAGTTGGCTTTCCCGGGTCACAAAAGGTAACAGTTACTATTAAAAGTTTAGAACACTGAGGTAACATTGTAATTAGCAACAGTAAGTAATACAAGCTAAGCTGAATCTATAAGATAACATAATAATAGTACCAAGAGAATCTCAGGTTAATTGTTTTACCTCGTTAATATTCTTGCCTAACTTTTCTGCCCTTTTCTGCTTGTCCGCTTCTAACCGCCATGAAAGCCATTGCTCTATACAGTCACTCAACTTAGTTCGTGGTAAGTGTTTTGCTTCCAAAATTTCACTATGTGCCAAGATTTTCTGTTCTGTACTTCTTATCTCACTTAAGTAGCAATGGGCGCAGGTGTACTCAACATGATCACTCTCATTCCTTAGATTATTGAAAAGAGCGCATATCTGATGCTGCCAAATGTTGCATTTATCACATTTCACCCACTGGACAATGTATCCAAATACAAAGAATGAGATCAAATCAATTGAAAGAGAAGCTATCCAAATTCAAATATATATATATATATGTATATATATATATATAGAGAGAGAGAGAGAGACTTGGCTACTTCAGGAAGGATTTGAGCATGAATCATTCCCATTCAAATTCAATGCTACGACATTCAAATACAAGATTCACTCTGTTGAAATTAGTCTATATTATTTAAAGTAACTAAAAGTAAAAAATCAAGTGTTTTGTAATTTTCTTATCCATACATCAAATAGGTACAAAATTGATGACCAAAAGTAGCATATTACTTAGATTTATGAATTTAGACATACAAATTCTCAATCCGATCATTTGATCATGATCTAAACATTTAAAAACCCTCACGTACCAACTTTTGTTAGGTTTCAAATATTCTACACTGCTAAACTGATCAACTCACTATTTCAATCATTTATTTTGCACTTATTTTATGAACAAGCAAAAAGTATTCAAAACACTTGATTTTTTTAATTTTTAATTACTTTCAATAATGTAGATCAACCTCAGCGGAGTGAATCTTGTATTTGAATGTTGTAGCATTGAATGAGTGAGAAGGATTCATGTAAATGAATCCTTCTCACTCATTC